>JAUTXW010000710.1:0-20000 GCA_030620095.1 Kuschelorhynchus macadamiae
TACGGACCTGGGTCAGTTCTTTACTTTGTTCCGTAAATACTTCTTACGTATTTTGAAACATTAATATCACAAAAACCTATTTTAAATCTATATTTTTACGACCGTCAGTCAGACCAATTTTATAGGCGTATTAAAATCGACGTCTGCAACGGAACTCATTACGAACCGCAATTAAAAATGGTATTTAAAAGTTCCGGATATTACAGGCGTCTTTTTGTTTGCACTTCGGCTTTAAATGTTTTGGGAGCTCGTCGCGTTCTGAATGGCCGATCTCAAAGCGAGATGAGTTAAAATTTTATTCACAGTTCAATTTGAGAGTCAATTAGTTTTGTTTATGCAATAATTAAATGGATGATTACGTACAGCACGCGGTTACATTGTTTGTTTTTTTTAGAAGGTTATTTGACAATGCAGGAGATCAGGGCTGGACTCTGGATAAAATGAGGAAAACTAGAATTTATTAATGGATGAAAACATTATTTTAACTTCCTGGCGTGTGGAAAGTATTTTTATAATAAATGTTTATCAATCTAACCATATTCCAACCACTAATTACCAAAATGAAGTTACAAGAGCCATTAAAGACAATAATACAATTTTTTATAAATATTTAATCAACAGCAAAAGTTATGGTACGGGCGGGGATCGAACCCGCACTTCTGGATCTTTAGTCGATTGTCTAACCAATTGCGGTATTATACCATTGATAAGCAATTCGTTGAAACTTGAACATATTCAAACCCATCAATACCATAACCATTGTTGATTCTGCCAAATATTCTGCTTATTAAATATTTCATAGTTTAAAAACCAACTGATAAAACATTTCTTTTCAATAATACAGTTCTCGCTTCCGATTTTTTTCCTGATGTTAATTTCGCACTGCAGCAATTGAAAATCGTAATTCACCCCCCCCTCCCCCCGAGCGGGATAGGTTTTACACGATTAAACACCTTAAAAAAAATCGATGAAAAGAAAGTTCCTCACTTTATTACACAGTAAATTTTTTAGCCCCTAGGAGGATGGTTCTGGGATTAGGACCGTGTCAAAATGGAATCACTTTCCGACGTTTCGCCTTCGATTGCACGAGGCATCTTCAGTGGATCTTCACTGGCCCAGGCCAAGATTCTCTAATTTTGCGTTTATAGAGTCCCGAAACCGATGCAAAACTTTGGTTTCTTTTACCTTATGACACGCCCAGTTGAATGTTGGGTGATCAGATACAGCAGATTGTACAATTTGTTTCATCCGATACATCGTTCATGTTCCTTAAGCCTAGTCGATATGGATCGTCCAGTTTCTCCAATATAAACATCACCACAGGAACAAGGAATTGCATATATCCTTCCGTTTGAAAAGGAATAATGTCCTTTGGACGATCTCAGCATTGTCCAATTTTCTCTGTGTGTGTTGAAGATTGTACGTATGTTGGACCGGCGAAGTAACTCTGCAATCTTGTCTGTGGTTCCGTGTATAAATGGAACGAAACATTTCCTATCGGTAATTCTTTATTAGTATCTATTAACTTATTGTCTAATATCATCAGTGCAATATCCATTCCCTCTTAAAGCTTGAGTCAATTTCTTGTTTCCGATTGTAAAGAATTTGGTCCATCCCGCTTAAAGCTTGAGTCAAATTCTCTGTTTCCGATTGTAAAGAATTTTTGTCACAAATCGCGAGAGCTCTGTAAACCAATGAATTAATGACCGATTGCTTTTGTGCTGGATGATGATGGGAATTTGCATTTCACAACCTTGGTTTTCTATATACAGAGTGTCCTAAGGAACCATCCCCTTTTCCCTTTGTACAACATCTAGAAAGGGAATCGTGCCTTCTGATTCAATTTCCATTGTAAATTTTATGTTAGCATGTTGTTGATTTAGATGATAAAGAAACCCAGGGAGGTTTTCTGGACCATGTGGCGATATTACAAAAGTGTCGATCACATATCTGAACCATGATTTTGGTTTTAGTGGAGATGACTCTAAGGCTTCCTCCTCAAAAGCTTCCATGAAGATATTGGCTACCACCGGTAACAGTGGAGATCCCATGGCTGCTCCTGAGGTTTGCTCATAGAAAGTTCCTTGAAAGCAAAATACGCTGATGTAAGACATGCTTCAATTAGATCTAAAAGTTGTTAAATACCATTATGGTGAAATAAGTCTGATATTATAGAAATTGAATTATTTATAGGCACATCCGTATAAAGCGATTCTACATCAAAACTGACTAAGATATCTTTGGGATCTAATTGGAGTTTGAATATATGAATGTATTTTTCCTGTAAAATTATTAAGAATATTTGAAAGATATTTACCAATTTTGTAATTAGGAGATCCTATTGCTGACGATAGGTCGAAGTGGTACATTAACCTTATGTATTTTAGGTAGTCTGTAGAACTGCGGGATTCTTGAGCTGCTTGGCCTTAACGTCTTCTTCTCCTCTGTTGGTAGGTTGGATGCATTTATAAGGTTAGTTATTCGTCTTTCAATTTTGTTGGTTGGATCACTCTATAGATGTTGTCGTCCAAAAGTAGTTGTATTTTCTTCACGTAATCTGTTTTGTCCATGAAGGCAGTGGCATTTCCCTTGTCCGCTGAAGGACAAAAATGTCTGTATTGTTGTTTAATGTTTTTATTGCCGTTCTTCCGCAGCTGATAGATTCGACTTAGGCGGGTTAGAAATCTTTGATGTATCTTCGCTGTTTCATACCTTATTGTCAGCTTCTTCTGCTGGAAGTCTTCTAATTGTCGCTTCAACTGATGACACTATATCTTCTACGGGTATGTCTTTTGTGTAATGGCGAAGTTTTGACCTTTAGATAGAAGGATTGTTCTGCTTCAGTAAGGATTTTGGAAGATAAATTTATAACGTGTTTTTGTGGCGGTTTTAGTGGTCTTCGGCTGTAACTGCTTGATGTATCCTTTTGCTTGCGCATTGGTAATGTTATCAAGCGTTCTAAATGTTTGATATTCAAGTATAAAAGCTAATTTTAAATGAATATTTAATAACTTACGAGCGGTTATATCCAAATCACGTCGAGTAGCTTGTATCCTTTCTCTTACCAATGCCATACTGGCTCGTTTGTAGATGTTCCTTGCATTTTTTGATGTTATGTGGTGTTTCATCTGTAGAGATTTTGGTACTACGTCTTCATCTCGGCATCTAAGAGAAAAGCGTAGTTGGAAAAGTAGCTTGTTCTTGTTGTTCCTGAGATCGCCAACAGTTTTGGCATCCTTCTTGGTTTCCTCCCCATAGAGGTTAGCTAACATAGAACGAAAGCTTTCACGGTTGTGGTCAATTAAGAAATCGGGTTCTTGACATGCTCAGAAACAAATGAAATCACTTTCCGACGTTTCGCCTTCGATTGCGCGGGCATCTTCAGTCTCTGAGCTCATTCAGTGTTGAGATCTCGTGAAGTGAAGATCCCTGAAGACGTCGGAAAGTGATTCCATTTTTGACACGGTCTATCCCAAGAACCATGATTTCCTGAATTTACACCTCTTCACTCATATTGTAAGACAAGCAATTGCAGTTAATGCGGTCCTGCAGTGTTGCCCTTACACATACGAACTGGCGATTAAGAAACGCCGGCGCCGTCAGCAGCCTTTAACGAGAGAAATAATTTACTATCATCGGTCCGTTTAAATCGATAAACTGACCGAATTAGTTATCTGTTGGTCACCGTGTTTAACTTAACTTACTGCCTTTTGGGGCTTTTTCTGCTTCTCTATGGGTATGTTATTATTTACAAACTAAAAGAATAAACCTTTTACGATTCATAAAGAAAATAACCCAATCAGACCTAATGTGTCATACATTAATGTTCCTTCCTATAAGCAAAGAACTAAGTAAGATTCTTCCAAAATTAACCAATTTTGTTTATAAAAATATAAAAAATCCACAATAACCTAATAACCCCAAACGTATTTCTTTTGACGTAAAGAGGCTGTTTACATCAGTACCCACAAAATATCTACTAGATATACCTAAAAAAACTCATACAAAAATCAAAAATTTCTGCGAAACAAAAACAGAATTAGGAAACCTCTACCAAATCTACAGAACCCAACGTTAAAATTCCAATTTAAGGAGGAATGTATTTGCAAAAAGAAAAGCCGGGGGATGTCGAAGTTAGTATAAACTCCCTGAGCGATATGTTATGGACATCCCTTCTTCTAATAAGTTTTTCAACTAATTACTTGGGAGTCGATCACATTGAACCCAAAACAGATGAAATGAACGAATCTCGTCTCGTTCAATTTGAACAAGTTTAGCTTTTCATAAAAAGGGGTGACATGAGAATATCTTTGAACTTTAGTTATAAAACGGATGCAGTAGTTCTACATTCTCTGTAACCTTATGCGACTCTCATTCGTCAAACAAGGTCCATAAACGACATCTGCATAATGAAAATGAGATAAGACAAGAGTTGACTAGCATTTTCTATTCATTAGATCTTTAAATTTACATAGAGATTTAAGACTGAGGAATAGTTTACGACCTACCATCGAGACATCGCATCTCCCAGAAAATCAACAACTGCTGACTCTTTTCAGGATTCAGTATTAAACCATTGTTTTTTGTCCAAGAAGATATTGAATCCAAATTCTGGTTAATCAGCTCACCAGAACACTCATGGAAGTCGGCAAAACAACAGAAAAGTTGGGACGTCATCAGCATAAAAATTAATTCTGCACATTTTAGGCGCAGACTGTAAATCAACCTCCGCACGGGAGAAAGAGGAGGGAACCAAGCACTGATCCCTGAGGAACCCCGAAAGTTATTTGAGCAGAATCCTACACCAGTGTGTTACGCGCACATTTAACCAACCATGTGTGTGGCCATTTATGCCATAGTATTTCAGTTTCGCCAGAGAAAATATTCAAAACTAACAGAGTCAAAGGCCTTGGACATATCGAAACATGTAAGAGAGGCCATCTTCCGATCATTCAGAGCGATTAGACAATCATCAACAAGATGGCTCAGTACTGTGATCGTTCCAAATCCCTTGTGAAAACCATATGAGTCCTTGAGAAAATTCCACTCTCATCCAAATAGTCACAATTGGCTTACTTTAGGGCTAGAAGTTCATATTAACATGTGTTTGCAAGGCATTCGTTTTTGAGATAGGCAGTGTTAATATTTTAATTTTTTTAGTTTTTATTATGGAACATATGCTGTGAATAATGCCTACAGAGTGACTATGAAATATTTCAGAACACTTTATAGGGCATTACTTTTTCCCAGGTTGCTGACTCCTTTTACCTCACAGGAATTTTTACTACAGTGCCACTAACCATTTTTACTATAAATGAAAATTCCTTTTTTTGTTCTGTAACTTCTTGGTCTTTTACATTAATTTAATTTTTTGAACTGTTTAGAAATTATTAATGGAAATGTATATTTATGCTTGGTCATGGCACACATGGCTCGTGGAAATGGGAAAAAATGGTCAAATTGTAATTTTGTAAATAAGAAAGAAATTTCAATTTGGCAAGGTCTAAACCCAAGAACCATGATTTCTTAGTTGACTCCAGCCGTGAGAGATTTTGTACTAAATGGATGCTTCCTTTGATTCTTGTGAAGTCCCTGATTTCTTGAAAACATCAGAAAATATTTGTTATTTGTGATGTATTCTTGTAGACAAGTCTAAATCATTCATTCCTAACTAAGATGGAAGATCTCATTTCACAATATTTAAGTTTTATCTAGTAAATATTACAACCTTTTAGATCTATTTTACATTATAAAAGAGATAAAACATATCTTATCTAAATCTGTATTAAACTATGAACACGTATTGTCAACACATTTAATGCATTTTTTTAAATTTGGGAACTTTAAATCTTTTTGAACAATTGGTTCCAATTACCCCCCTAATCCGATTGTTATAAATAACTACACATTTTTTTAATAAAGTTTTATATCCAAAGAATTAGTTTTATTTTCTTTTGTTAGTTAGTAATAACTACGACCCTTAAAAGTGCAATAATTTTTTAACAGATAAACCATAAGTTCTTAAACATTTATTTTCAGACCAAGGGTTTTTACATATGGAGGTAACCACAATCTATAAAACTTTATATTTTTTCAGTAATTGGTGATTAATTCAAACGCCACATACGATCAAATCAAAATAAAACAAATGGTAAAATACCACAACAAAAACAAAAACATTTTCTTGTTTAATAATCAGACTGATAATCACAAAACAATACTTTGAAATATAATACTTAAAATTGTAGTAAATATAATAAAACCATTTTTTCTATAAACGCATAGAAAATATTAGTCTATTACAAAAATGACTTCTTCAGTTTTTTGAATTACCCTATTCACAGTTAAAAATGTTTACTTAATATAATTCTCCATTAATAAAAAATAAATATGATAACTGAATAAAGAAAAATGCTTGTATTGCTTGAGCATATTGGCAACGCAGCTGGGCTTCGTATAATTCAACAAGTATATATATTTTTACACAGCGGGTTTCTTATTTTCTAAAAACGTATGGGATTCATAAAACCTGGAAAATATAACGATTTCTGTATATCAAGAAAAAGTTACCCTCTGCTTTTGCTTGCAATAACTGTAAGATTTTAATTGTTTTTCAATAAAATACACTTTCAAACCAATATTTAGGCCGGGATTCGGGTATATATATATATATATATATATATATATATATATATATACAGGGTGTTAATTAATGCCAATATATACACGGTCAAAAACGCACCAGGTTCGTTATACAGGGTGTCAAAGTTTCAATTTTTGTCTCGTTTTTTGCGTTTTTTTCCAGTTCCTTCTGAGACAATTAGCTCAAATTTAGAACATGTATTATTTTTAAGAATCTCTACGATAAAATATCTAAATCGTCGATGGTAGCATACAAGGTGTTACATTTTTTGCACCACCTACAAGTTTATCTTGAGGAACTTTTTTTTGGAGTACCCTGTGTGAATTCTGATATAAAATTTAAACTGTTTGTTCATTTCTTTAGCTCTTCCGTATTTTGCATTATTCTCGTATCTATCGCAGTTTTCGACTTATTTGCAATAATCGATGCAATGCATGTAGGCGAAATTAAGCAAAAAATTAAGAAACGGGTTTTATTTTAAATCAAGCGACATCATAATGACCAATCAGATAAAAATATTACAATTAAATTAAAAATAAAACAAAATTATAAAATTTGTTGAAAATGTCCGCCTCTTGCTATAATGCAAGAATCAAGTCTTCGCCTCATGGACGGACTCTCAAATATTCCAGGAGTATTGCGAATGATGTCGCATGAGGCTATTATTCTGTTTCTTAAATCTTCTTCTGTCTGGATTGGGGTCTGATACACCAATGTTTTCAGGTGTCTCCAGAAAAAGAACTCCAGGCTATTCAGATCTGGAGATCTAAGGGGCCATGGCTGAGGTCCCCCTCGCCCTATCCAACGGTTGTTAAAATTATTATTTAGGAAGTTCCTCACCTCTATGCTGAAATGTGCTGGTGCACCATCGTGCATGAACCACATTTGATTTCTAAGAAGAATTGGCATGTCTTCTAACAATACCGGGAGTTTGTCTTCGAGAAATTCACGATAATATCGTCCGTTTAGCCTTGCTGGTAGGAAAAATGGATTTATCAAATAATCTCCAATAATGCCGGCCCACACATTTACTGAAAATTGTTGCTGGAAATTATTTATGGCATTCCTAGAAAAATTTGCCTCATCGCTAAATAAAATCGTGTTTCCAAATAATGGATTTTGGGCTAGCATTTGTAAGAACCACTGGCAAAAATTTAAACGGAGTGGAAAGTCACGTGGGACAAGAGCTTGAACCCTTTGGATGTGGTAAGGATACATTAAGTTGTCTAATAAAATTTTCCATACAAGCACAAATGAAATGTTAAATGTTGCTGCAATTTTCCTCGTACTGGAAGAAGGATCATTTTCTACTGCATTCAGGACTGCTTCCTCGACTTCAGGAGTCCTAACCGTTCTATTTGCTCATGCTAAATTAGTGGATTTCTTGAATGAATCATTTTCACATAGCCGATTATGTACCTTTGCAAATGTTTGTCTATTGGGCACCATGCGATTTGGATACTTCTGTTCATAGAGTCGTCTGGCTTCATAACAATTGTCGTTGGCAAGTCCATAAATGAAATGAATTTCTGCATATTCTTGATTTGTGAATTTAAACATCATTAAACAACTCGAAACAACTACGGAAAAGTCAAACTAAAAAATATTTCTTACAAAATGTCAGATTAAAGAACAGAATTAACAAATGACCTGCCTCTGCCTACTACCTTTTTTTCCTGTTTCATTATTTAGCCTACGCTTAATTTACATCTATGGCAATTATTGCAAATAACTCGAAAACTGTGATAGATACGAGAATAATGCAAAATACAAAAGAGTTAAAGAAATGAACAAAGAGTTTAAATTTTATATCAGAATTCATACAGGACGCTGCAAAAAAAAGTTCCGCAAGATAAACTTGTAGGTGTTGCAAAAAAATGTAACACCCTGTATACTACCATCCAATTTTTTCATGTTTTTTATTTAGAATCACCCCTTATATTATATATATATATATATATATATATATATATATACATATTTATATATATATATATATATTCATATACAATATATATATATATATATATATATATATATATATATATATATATATATATATATATATATATATATATATTCATATACAATATATATATATATATATATATATATATATATATATATATATATATATATATATATATATATATATATATATATATTATATACATATAATTTCGTGAAATCTACAATACCTACACAGAATGATAGTGGTTTTCTTAAAAAAATATCCATTATGTTGTCAGATGTTTTGAAACCATTTAACTGATTTAAAGCGAGAAACAATAATTATTTTCTTCTAGAATAATAAATTTTAGCTCTATTCAGCCCTTGAAATATTATAATCCCCTCGGTCTGTAACCATGGCGTCGGTCTCATATTGCGTTCCCAAGTAACGAACTCGAGACTGAAGAACGAGAAACGAAGAGAAACCAAAGAAAAAAGTTCGTCTTTGTCACATCTTTTCGTGCATGAATTAAAATAATATACGCCTTATCGTACGTCAAAACTCCCACTCCCTAAAAGTCCCAGAAAGTTACGTGTATACCTACGCTACGAGTCTCTCTAAATGAATGCTAAAGGATTACGTTTCAGGCATTACGTTTCGCTTTTAGACGGCTTATCTTGTATATCGTTTGTTTACCTTTCAGCCATATAAATGTGACTGGAATTGCCAACTAACATCAGGTAAAATAAACGATGACAAAACATAACCAATCGTACTCGCTATCGTTTTTCAAGTATTTATATCAACGTGTAGTTTTCAGTCTGTGGATGTAACAATAAATTATTAAGACAATTGTTGCATTGTTTCAGGGCCATTACTGTATCCAAGCTGGCCTAAAAAAGCGAACAAAACTTATTAAAGTAGTAGTAGTAGTAGTAGTTAGGGGAGGTCTAGAGACCTGATTGGTAGGCCTATAAGGCCCTTTCAGTCTACCACAGCTCCTAGCTCAACCACCACCCGCCACCAGGTGTATATCCTTAAATCTGCCTGTCCTTACTATGTAAGTCTGCATATCCTTCCATGCAAGATCCTTAACTTCGTCCCTATGCAAGACCGTAGTGCCGAAAATATCTCGTCGCAGTCTCGCTCGCGCTTCACATCTGCACAGGAAGTGAAGCGGAATTTCCTCCTCTTCCTGACACTCCGTGCAGATGGAATCTTCCTCAATGCCTAACATAAAGAGGTGTCTCCTCAATCGACAGTGCCCCGTTACTATTCCTACGATCGAATTTAGAGCTTTACTGTCTCGGGCTAGTAACCACTCTGTTCGGCTCTTATCGGGCTTCACAATGAAGTCTTCAGCTTGCCTCCCGACCCCGGACTGGCCCCATTCACGTTGAAGTTCATGTTGTGTCCATTCATCGAGTGCTGTCCTTATCTGCTGCCTAGTGATGCCTAAAGCTGGTTCTGGTCTTACATACGGGCTGGTGGCGCCGAGTCTAGCAAACAACTGATCTGCCCTCTCGTTTCCCTCAATCCCACAGTGTCCTGGCACCAAAACCAACTTCACTCTTTTACGTCGCGCCAACTGCTCTAGCCTGTCACCGCGTTCCTGAACCAAAACTGATCCCGCCATGGGTGAGTCGAGCGCCTTAAGTGCTGCTTGACTGTCTGAGCATATGACAATCTCTCCCTCTGCCCCCTCTATGACTTCCTTCATCGTTATTGCCATTAGAATGGCATATACCTCAGCCTGAAACACCGTTGAAAACTTCCCCAAAGGGAAGCTGGACCCGGTTTGTGTAGCCTCAATATAAACTCCAGCACCAGAGGATTGCAACTGTGTCATACGTGAACCATCCGTATAGCAAACAATTGCTCTCTCTGGAGAACTCCAGCCTGTTTCTCTCCCAGTCCTCTCTTTCGGGGATTGAGATACTATAACCCTTATGCCATCTTAGTCTGCCTGAGGGTCGCGCTACTCTGTAGGTAGATAAAGGGATCTCTCTTTCCACAATGTGGGAGATCCTTGCATGACCCACAACCTCACCATTGGTATGCCAAGCTCCTGCGTCTCTCATTCGCAAGTGCGCTGCCATAGCCTATTTCTTAATGAAAGTCGACAATGATGGCAGCCCTAGCAAGACATCCAATGTTACTGACGGCGTCGTCCTCATTGCTCCAGTTATTGCTAGGCTAGCCAGTCTCTGGACTTTTGCAAGACTGGAACGAATGGTTTTCCTCTCCACCGAGGGCCACCATACTATTGAGCCGTATGATATCCTGGATCTTATGACTGCTTGGTACAGCCAGTGCATGACCCTAGGACTTAGCCCCCAGGTTGTGCCTACCGCTCAACTGAGCTGCCAAAAGGTCGCTATTGACTTCCTTATCTGCCTATCGACATGAGTCTTCCAGCTCAGCTTTGCATCTACTGTGACCCCCAGGTATTTAACCTCTTTTGCCAAGTTCAGTTGTTGACCAAACAATCTTGGGGGTCGAAAATCTCCTAAATTCCTTCTCCTTGTAAAGAGGATCATCTCAGTCTTCCGCGGATTAACCTTGAGACCTACCTGATTACACCATGCCTCCAATATATTACAGGCCATCTGCATTCTCTCGCAGATGATATTAGAATCAATCCATCATCCGCATAAGCTTGTGCATAGAAGCCGGCCTCCACGAGTCTGTTGAGCAGAAACTTATTAAAAATAATAGGTCATTCAAATGCAAAATCAATATCAAGCTATTTACAAATGGATCCAGATCACCACCAAAAAATAATCGAACAAATGAGGGAACACGGAAAAAAAATGCCTACATACCAGACGCCTATGACACCAGCACCAACAGCGGTCCAATGGCAACATCACCGACGTTACAAAACAAAAATGTGGTTAACAATCCCCAAATGGCAATTTTTATTATTTAATCAATAATAATGATTAACATTTTTATAATATTTTGGTTTATATTATGTATTCGTTCCGATTTTTATATAAATAATGTAATTATATTCAATTTTTGTTAAGTTTGTTACATGAATTGCAACAATAAATATCAGTTTGTTAAGTGGATAGGTAATCATTTGATTTTTAGTTAATAAAGTTTGTTTTTGATTCGTAAATATTCTTCCTAAATACCTCTCGTGCCTAAAAATTAACCAGAAAATTTTATACTCATGCGTGTTTTATTTACAAATTTCACATTCGTGAAATTATAAAAAAACACGCATTCATAAAAAACTATCGGTAATTTTTAAGCACTCGTAGTATTAATCCCGATTATAATTAATTTAGAAAGGATATTAATTATCACTTGTTTTCCTTGAAACCTTAAATCCACAATAAGTTATTCTATTTTCTCCTGTTATGCCCAGATGCCTGTCTTCTTGGGATGCCATGTAAGTTGCATCTAAAGCGATTTAGTGCACCATAGTACCTACAGACGGCGCCACTGGTTGCCTATTTCCGTCATCGTTTTTCAAAGTCGACCGGCATTGTTTGTTTCCGTGTTTAAGTAATTCAGGAGCAATTCGGCTTCAGAAGCGGCCACTCAACAGAATTGCAGGCTCTGAGAATAGTTGAAACTGTCACCAGCGGTTTCAACTCGAAAGAAGCTACTGGCACGATCTTCCTAGACGTAGCCAGAGCTTTTGACAGAGTATGGCACAAAGGACTTGTCTAAAAAAAGCAAAACGCAGGTTTTGCAACAAAGAAATGCAAACTGATTGCCCACTATCTGGATGATAGATCGGCAAGCGTCAGAGTCAAGCTCTCCAAATCGATACCAAGAAGACTAGAAGCAGGTGTGCCTCAGGGATCTGTGTTAGGACCGCACTTATATAACGTGTATACACAGGACATCCTCAAGACACACAACACTTCTATAGCCCTATACGCCGACGACTGTGCTATAGCGGAAAAGCATAGAAATGCAGGTATCATTTGTAGGAGACTACAGGAAGAAATGGATCTGATAAGTGACTGGTGTATCACTTGGAAGATCAAAATAAATGCACAAAAAAGCCAGGCCATCCTCTTCCAAAAGAGGAGGATGATACCCCCAGAGGCTATAAGCATTGACGGAGATGACATCCTATGGACCAACACGATCAAATATCTAGGGCTGATTATGGATAAGGGGCTAACATGGAAACCCCATATAGGGGCAACAAGAGCAAAGACAAACAGGGCTATGGCCAGGCTATACCCTCTCTTGAACCGAAGAAGCCCCATGGCTCTTCGTACAAAGCTGACCATGATAAAAATGATCGCAAGATCACAGTTGACATATGGTGCAGTAGCGTGGGCGTACGCAGCGCCCACCTACATAAACCAACTGGCAGCAACAGAAAATAAGTACATAAGGATTGCGGTAGACGCACCTTGGTACGTAAGAAACGCCCAGATCCAGAGGGACCTGGACTGGGAGCCTCTCCAGACAGCAATCAGGAAGAAAGCCACGAAAGGCATAGAGCGGGCAGCAGCACACCCATTCGAAGAACTCAGGATGCTAGTGGACTACGACCCCCAGAAGGAGCGGCGGGTACACCGGATCTACCACCGTAGGCCCCGCGATCACACACCGTTACACTGACAACACACACACTCTCTTCGTTTTTTCAGACACTCTCCTATATTGACGCGACAATATAGAAGAGGTGCAATGTGAGCACACACATCCGGATGTGTACGAGCTGACACACCTAAGATAGCGATGACTTATGGTTTATTTAGGCCCTAGGCCCGTTAAACCGGTAGTAACTATCATCGAGAGGCTGCTTCCCAGGAGGGAAGTCGGGTGGATGGTGGGTCCTCTGGGCCATTGGGCCCTTCGCGATAAGTAATTCGGTTTTAATACTGATACCCACTGTGCGGGAACAGATACCACGGTCACAGAATAGCTCCTTGGTTCTGAAACAAAAAGAGCATCATGTTTTGGTCGTTTCTTGACACATTGGTGAAGAACTCAGGATGAGGGATTACTTACGAGTAGTTACGTCTCTCTAAATTAATGCCAAAGGATGCGTTTCAGACATTACGTTTCGCTTTTAAAAGGCTTATTTTGTCATCATTTGTTTACCTTTCAGCCGTATAAATGTGATTGGAATTGCCAACTAACATCAGGTAAAATAAACGATAATAAAATATAACCTATCGTACTCGCTAACGTATTTCGAGTATTTATATCAACGTATAGTGTGGTCTATGCTTTAAAAGGTTTTACATGTATAGTCCGGATTGAGAAAAATCACGATTTTTTAAAAAATAGCTAAATTTCCTTTACCGGGAACTTCCCTTGTTATGAATCTTTCGTTTTATTAGGAATCCTAAAGTGTAACTACAATTTAGCTCCGTAATAGTCATTTAGTATACTGTCTATTCAAACATTTTGAATGCTCGCTATTTTGTTCCACCATATCGGAATCGTGCCAATATTTTAGAAGTTTTTATCTATGCCACACTTATTTTTTGGACATATTTTAAAATAAATTGAGTATTTTTTTTACTGATTTTTTAAGACCGCCATTTTGTATAGTCATTTTGTATTCGTACCAGTTAATCCCTGTATTATATTCAGTTTTGCTGCAAGATATTAAATCAATTGAATAAGAAGATTTTTTACATTGATTTTTTAGACATTTTATTTGTTTATCTCTAAATCATACTTAATGGATGCCCAAATTTTAAAATCTATCTAATAAGCAGTTTTTTTAGACTATTTTTTGTAAATAATTTATTAGGCCGCCATTTTGTTTTGCTGCTTCGGATTCATACCAAAATATTGCAGGTTGATTCCTTGGTTTTGATGCAAAATTTGAGATAAATTGTTTTTAGTACATTTTTTTAGCATTTTACTAGGCCGCCATTTTGTTCCATCGGATTTCTGTCAAAACAATACCAGATCATCCACATATAACCCTATTTCTTTTTATAAAAAAGTCAATCAGGTAAATAGTTTTTAACTACGCTGCGAACTGACAGACAGGCAGACAGACAAATGGAATTGAAAAAACATATATTTTTTGGCATCTAGGGACACTAAAACGTAAAAATATGTAAAACCTGCAGTTTTTCTCACAATTGCAAATATTTCATTTGGCCGTCATTTTTTCCGCCATCTTGAATTCGTACCACAATTATACCAGTTTATCTCTATACTATAACTAATTCTTGCACAAAATTTGAAATCAATCTATTAAGTAGTTTTTTTCAGGCAGAATTTTTAAATATTTTACTAAGGACTAGTTAATTACTACCTGGCACTTGATTTCTGTCCAAAACTTGAGATAAACTGGATAAGTAGATTTTTAGTAATATTTGGCTAGGCCGCCATTTTGTTTGGCCATATTGGATTTTTATTAAAATGTCAGATCATCCCCATATTACTTTTAATTTTTCATCAAAATTTGTGTGAAGTCATTCGAGTAATTTTTTAGCTAGTTAGTTAGCAAATTTTTTATTGAATCCTTTAATATATTACAAGATAATATCTATACTAGGACCCCAATTGGAGTATGGATTATGTCACAATAAGTCTTAAAACTAGAAATACCTACAGCTAAATAAACTTTAAGACAGTAAGATAATAATAAAACATAAAATGGACATTTAAATGCAGTTAAAAGTACAATAAAATTATAATAAAACTAGCCTATAAAGAAACAAGTTTATATTTAGTGCAGTGTCTCCATTTATAGTATTAACATCCTCAAAAAATTCTCTCAGAGACAAGACTTTAAGCTTACGCAAAACCTTACTAGATGATTACGAAATTGTTGTGGTGAATTCTTAAAACTATTTTTTGGGTTTTTCGCATTAGAAAATTGGAAAAAAATAAAAAAATAAAAATAATAAAATATAATTACCCTATAAATTGAATAGATAGTCTTAAGTTCTGGGTCAACTATGAAGGTGCCCGAGGAACGACACTGAAAAATGTTTGTTTTCTGGACGTATCGAGGGAAAGTCTACCCCCGTCTTCAGCAAACCTAGAAATAAAATACTAAAAGCAGAATATTTCTTATGTTTCGTATCAGAAATAAAACCAGAATGGCTAATATCTGACAAAATGTCAATGAATGTCAATTTAAAGGTGTTATTTTTAATTTAAACCAAGTGTTATTAAAACTAACGGAACAAGATGCTACACAATTATCTTTATTTAATAATATTAAGGCACTTTCTTTTATTTTACGTTTTTTGGAACATGGTTCTTTTGCTAAAATATTAGAAGCATTTCAATTAATTTTATGATTGTTATCTAGTTCATGTTGGCAAATGTTTGATTTTTGAAATTCCCTATTTTTTATGTATGTTTGGTGTTCTTTAATTCTTTTGGCTAATGGCCTAGAGGTTTCACCTATATAAAATTTATTGCATTGACACGGAATTTTATAAATAACATTTTTTGTATTTTCTTGTTCATTGCTAGGTTTTGTTTTTGTAAGTTTACTTCTAAGTGTAAAAAATTTTATAAAAGATGTTTTAAATCAAAACAATTATCCTAATGATTTCGTTGAAAAATGTTTTTATGAATTTGAGAATCCAAAAGACAAAAAAATCCAAAATAGACCAATTACAAACCTCTTTATACCATACATACCTAATTTATCAGATAAAATAAAACGAATAGGTAAACGTTTTAACATCAGAACGATCTTTAAAATACAAAATACACTTAGAAGTAAACTTAAAAAACAAAACCTAGCAATTAACAAGAAAACACAAAAAATGTTATTTAAAAAATTCCGTGTCAATGCAATAAATTTTACATAGGTGAAACCTCTAGGGCATTAGCCAAAAGAATTAAAGAACACCAAACATACATAAAAAATAGGGAATTTCAAAAATCAAACATTTGCCAACATGCACTAGATAACAATCATAAAATTAATTGGAATACTTCTAGTATTTTAGCAAAAGAACCATGTTTCAAAAAACGTAAAATAAAAGAAAGTGCCTTAATATTATTAAATAAAGATAATTGTGTAGCATCTTGTTCCGTTAGTTTTAATAACACTTGGTTAAATTTGCTAAATACTAAAGTAAAAAAAGGACACCTCAAAATACAATAAATTTAAATGAACATAGTCTAGGTACACATATTTCGCACCTTATTCTAACAATTAAAAATAACACCTTTAAATTGACATTCATTGACATTTTGTCAGAGATTAGCCATTCTGGTTATATTTCTGATACTTAACATAAGAAATATTCTGCTTTTAGTATTTTATTTGTAGGTTTGCTGAAGACGGGGTAGACTTTCCCTCGAAACGTCCAGAAAACAAACAATTTTCAGTGTCGTTCCTCGGGTACCTTCATAGTGGACCCAGAACTTAAGACTATCTATTCAATTTACAGGGTAATGATATTTTATTATTTTTATTTTATAATTTTTTTCCAATTTTCTAAGGCGAAAAACCTAAAAAATAGTTTTAAACCTTACTAGATGGTTGTTGCCTCAAAGGTAGGGGAACATATTCCAGACCTTAATTATGTTTAATACAACATTTTTTTGTACAAATGTAGAATTTGGTTTTTCGATTCTGAGGTTCTGAGGAACTAGTTGATAGGATTTTTAAAAATCACTAGAAAATGTGTAATAGTCAGTTAAGCGAATTAGGTGATAAAGAAAGAACTCCCGAAAGTTCCCAGCCAGTAAGAAAAACAAAAGTGCGATAACTATAACACCGGCGGATATTTAAGAAACTAGTGAAAGCAGCAGTAGTTTGTTTAACCTCCTTGTCCTTCTTTGTTGTAAGAACTAGTCAAAATAAGAAGAAAGAACTAGACAAGAGACACGAACTAGAAGAGAAACTAGCAAGAGAAATGTTTGCCACAAATTGCAGTTTCAGTTCAACCGAACACACAGAGGTTCTGAAACCTATTAAAATGTTAAGACCAGACTACAAGCCACCTTCAAAGTTTCAGTTGTCATCAACCCTATTAAAGGAAATATTTGAAGAAGGAAAATCAAAATCTTTTAAGAATTTATCTAGTCTGTTCTTTTGTATGTCTATCAATGATTGATCCAATATTCACAGAGCCTATAATTTGTGCAGCTTTGACAACGGAAGATGGCAATAATGTCCATCTGGAAAGTGTGGATACTTCTGGCCATCCCCACATTATTGAATACCTGGCAGATATGGCCATTGGTGCTACAGTTTTGTTACAGATGACGAAGCAATTTTTACATTCGGGTGTTTTGCTTATATATTCAGTTTGCTTTCCTAGGATTTAGCGGTAAGACATATGAAAGATGATGTAGTGCAAATTGTAAAATACTTAGGAAATACCCATTTACCAAATGCTTGGTACAAACAAGAAGGAAAAAGAAAGCCACTTAGCAGAAAATGTTCGATGGAATACTGTTTTTAACTGCTCGGAAATTTATATCAGTGAGTGATCATAACTGTAAAGTTCACAAAGATGATATTGATTTAGTGAAAGGTTTTAAAACTTCTTAAATCGATTTCTTGTGTGATTGGATATAAACTGCTAGCCATTTGCTTTGCACATCTCAAAACTTTTACCCAAATTCAAAGATGAATTTTTGAAAAACTAAAAAAGTTACGGGGATGAGGTTTTCGATGTTTAAAGGCTCTAGCTATCTAGTAGTGGTTTTTAGTTTGTTTAATTTTGGGAGTGTTATGATATTCTACAGAGCCATTATCTAAAACCAATTTGGCGGGTTTTTAATTAATTCATTTGTTTTTAATACACGGGGTAAATTTAATAATTTCTGAACTTTCTTCTTTTCTTGAAATTCAAAAATTGTGTAACACCCTGTATAATACACCTGTAGTTTTTTATCAACGCAGTCTTAACTAAGATAAAATTGTGTAAACATTATTAATTTTAAATAATAAGGCAACAGTTAAAAATAATTTTCTTCAATTCAGGAATTATTAAATTTACCCCGTATATTAAACCAATGAATAAATTAAAATCCGCCAAATTGGTTTTAGATAATGTTTTTAGAATATCATAACACGTTCGAAATTAAACAAAACTATAAATTGCAGAAAATCGGGACTTACGAACTTTTGTAAAATTTGCACGATTTTATATAACACCCTATATTGTTCTAATTGTTCCCATTAGATTTGCATGTGCTCTTCTTCGGACTTGGAAGGAATTGGAATGGAATTGGGTTCATGAGTAATAGTCTTGTCAATGAAAAAGCCTCTAAGTTAGTATTTCTCTTTAAAAATTTAATGCTTAATTGTTCTGTTTGAAAGCATACTTATTGTTTTTAATATTATTTAATGTTACATTAGGCATTTAGCTTTTTTGAACTTTTGTAACATTTTAGTTGTTCGAAATGTTAAACCTAAAAGAGTTTATTAGAAAGATGCTTGTATTTATGATTAGTTAAAAAAGCATTTAAGAGTTTTATATTCAAATATTACTTAATCAATAAAAAAATTGATTTAATTTTGGATTCTTTAGAGATTCTAAACATATTTTATGTTCAATGTCCTATACCTATCTTCAACTATTTCGGCAATATTAAGTGTTTTCAAATTTATTTTTATTTTATTTATTTCGAATTTATTATTATTCATGAAAGTGGCTCTGGTTACTGAACTATTTATTTGATTACAAAAATTCGCTACAACACACTCAATACTTATTTACCATTTAGGTCTTCATATTAAGAATGTAAGCAAAACCATTTTAGCGTTCCTTTTTATTGATATGGAACAAAAGAGCCAGTTTTGTTTACTTTTAAGTTTTGTTTACTTTTGTGTAAAATGCCTGGCCTTTCTCTTTGCAAGACAGTAGTTGTCAGTGTCAGTGTCATAGTCTTTTGAATTTCGTTAACTGCATAATACCTAATATCAGAAAAATGGTTCATTTAACAGAAATGCATAAAATAACAATTCTACAAATGATTGGTTATGGAGATAACACACGAACACAAGTGGAAGTTGCTCGCTTATTTCATGAAAAATTTCCAAATTTGCCGCATATATCCCAAGGGACAATTAGTAAAATAGAAAAGCAGTTTCGCGAGCTTGGACATGTGAGGCAGATAAAAAAAGCAGCTGCCAATTCAATAAATGATGATACTAAATTGGATATTATGCTTGAGTTTGAGGAAAACCCACATATTTCTAGTCGACAAGCCGCCGCAATGTTCGATATTAGCCATTCGTCGATTATTCGAACATTAAAAGAAAATAAAATGCATCCCTATAAAGTGATACCAACTCAGGAGCTCATGGAAGACGATTATGATAGGAGAACTTATTTTTGTGAACAAATGATGGCTATGTTAGATAACAATGTTATTCAATTAGAACATGTTTTGTTTTCGGATGAGTGCACCTTTACACTTCACGGTCATGTAAATCGTCAAAATTGCCGCTATTGGTCTAGGGAAAATCCT
>JAUTXW010000711.1:0-248955 GCA_030620095.1 Kuschelorhynchus macadamiae
AAATAAAAATCTTGTCTACAACAATTTTAGAAACAAATTGTAAAATATTAAACAAACCTATAACTGCAACAAGCTCATTTTTTCCATAACATTTATTGTAATTTTTTTGTCAAAAGTAAAGAACTACTAACGGTAATTTGTTTTAAATTATTAATTAATATTCCAATAAAGGTATTATTATTATTATTATTATTACTATTATTACTGTTGTCGTTAATATTATTATTTTTATAATTATTATATTATGAGTCTTTAGGCATAAATATTTATAATTTTAATATTGCTTTATAACGTAGTGCATTTATATTTCACAGTGGCTCACATTATGTTAATATTTTATGGTATCAAGTAAATTAATGATTTACGTGATTTTCAAATCTCCGTCAAGTAACTTAGCTGTTGTCAATTGTCATTATCGCCTTTGTTATTTAAAACAAAAAAGAGTAATTGCTATTTAAAAAAAGGTAATTCTCATTATAGGTAATTTCCTATTAATTTTGTATATATATTCTAACAAAAATGTGCAACTAAAAATAAAATTTCATTTCAACAGGAAATATCTAAATTTTTATCAAATTTATCTTAACTTAATAAAAAAAAAAACTTTAAACCATAAAACGATTAAACTTTGTTTCTTAACTTGCAATGATTTCGAGGTAAGTTTCGTTATCGCCATACGACTGTCACCTCTAGCTCGGTATGTCAAATAATTCTAAGTTTGTGGAATATATAAATTTTGTTAATATATCTTTGTTGTTTTATTCATACGCAATGAAATAAAAACCCGGATAGGTTAATGAACAAGAATGAAGTATTTTGTATGTTTATTCTTAACTTCATCCTCACCTGGACCCTACATTATTTACGAAACATATAAAACCAGTAAAAAATAATACTTTAAATTTCATAATTTTGAATAATTCTGATACTACATAGGGTAGTCCAAAATAGGTAAGCAAACATGAATTAAATTTTAAACAACGGTTTATTTTTTATGAAACACACATAACTGAATGACACAATTTTGTATGTTTATTCTTAACTACTGCATCCTCATTTGGACCCTACAATATTTACTAAACACAGAAAACCAGCAAAAAATTAACACTTTAAATTTTTCACAATTTTGAACATTTTTGATATTACATAAGGAAGGTAGGCCACAACAAGCAAACGTGAACTTAATTCCTAAAACAATCGTGTATTTCTCCAAAGCATGTTTTTTCTTATAAAACACAAATTAGTAGTTAAACAATTTAAACTTTTTTATAGCAAATTAATGCCAAATTCGTGTCTCTATCTTGCAATATCTGACACGTTAATTTTCAAATGATATCAGTTCGAAAATAATATGAAGTAAGGTATGGTTATGCTTTATTACATTGTAGGTATATTTAAGAAGTGTAGATTTTTTTAAATGTATAGCTGACATGTTATGCTTATCTGTTTCATAACAAACATAAGCTGTTCGAGAAAGAATGAAAAGTTATAATATTAAGTTTGATAGAATTACAAAGCTCTGACTAGACAGTTATTGTTTGGAGCCATACTACCCCAGGGTGTTGTAGCAAGCCCAAAGTGAATTTATAACTTAAAATTATTCTGTAATAAATGCAAGAAAGGTTAAGCATATTAAGAAATTTTAGGGGCGATATTTTGTACTATTTAAAAAAAAGTGATATAATATGTATATTCTGAGATAGTATAACTAATACGTTTTTTCTAGTTTTAATGTACACTGTTTACTGTGACCAATATTTACCAAAAATAAAATTAAACATTTACAGAGCGTTGCCTTTCTTCGATTCTTGACCCTTTCACTTCAAATTTGCAATCTGCTATGTATAAATGAACATTTTGCAAAATAACTTCTAATTGGTTCAACCTATCAAATTACGTTATTACAGTAAGAGACTAAAACATTAACGGATAAAATGGATATTCGGATTTTTTAAGTAGAAATAAGGGCCAGAGACACAACAGGGAAAAGTTAAAGGGGATAAAAAAAATCATGATCTGCAAAAAAGTTACACCATCAAGATTTTTTTAAAAGTATTTTATAGCAATTTCGTAAATGTGAAAAAAGAACCCAAAAAATAAGTAAATTTTTGACATCCTGCAACTCATAATTACGGCATTTTCGGACATATACGTTTATATTATATTTTCCTAAAAAATAATTCAAAGAATTGTCACCCTTAATTTCTTGATATACTTAAGAACCAAATTTATAGAGAAGAAAAAAGGTAAATTAAGAAAAAGAAAATTTGTAAACTATATATTAAAGGAGATAAGATTTTAATATAAAAACATGAGGTAGCATGTACAAAGTAGCCAGAATTTAAAAAAAAAGCGCAATATTGAAATTTAAAAAAGGAGATAATACAATTTTTGATACCGCCATACAATATGTACAGGGTGATCTACCCTTTAACTTTTTTGTTTCTGATATTGGAAGAAAGTACCTAATATAAATGTGTTAGAGTTCATTCCAAACTATTTGCACCATATATTTACTATATATATACAGAGAGGTCACGGTTATATATTTTTAAATTAAACACCCTGTCCGTAAAATGGGACTCTTCTTGCTAATTATAAACTATACTAGGTTTTATACCTTTATCTCTAAAGATACCCAAGAAATTTCTCGGGTATCCTTAGAGATAAAAATATAAAACCTGGTATATTTATAGTCAGCAAAGGGAGTCCCATTTGATTGGCATATATTATACATGGTGTTCCATTAAAAATATAACCATGACCTCTCGCATATTTATGCATCATCCTGTATATAAGCAATATGTGCTGCAAATAGTTTGGAATGATCTCAAATACTTTTATATTAGAATTTTTCTTCCAATGTCAAAAACAAATAAGTTAAAGGGGTAATATTATACACGATCACCCTACAAAGGCTTTTTTTCGATATAAATTAAGATTATGGAATTCTAATTCCGAAAAAAATACCCAATTTAAAATTTTTAATCTAAAACTCCATTATGAACGTAACTTACATCCAAAAATATTATTAAGCTTTTGTACTCGTATTTTAAACTAAAAAAAATATTGTATACCACATGTTAAATCGCGGTCATCGCAGCGTTGTGTGGACCCATCTGGAGATGTTTCCGGCCTTGTAACGTATACATGCCGAAGAAAGTCTTCTGGCGTCCAAGAGGTTCCACTTCTTCGCCTACGGTGACTCCGCCTGTAGCAGCCACAGAACTGAAAATATTCAACCATAAATCCTTCATTTGTAACTGATATTCCACCAACATTACTGTTTTGCGGCTTGTATGTTGACATATTTTGACGTACCCTGCTGATGTCTTTGCATCTTCTGAAGTACTGACTTCTGTACGTTACTAAAAAGCGATGCGCATTTTTCCGGGATGAATGAGGGGGCCACTGCTACGACTCTATACCCAGGGGGTGCATTGGCTTCAAATTCGACAAGAAGCGCGAGATCCACATTGTCGGCTAACGCATAATTATCACTGCACTGAAGCTGAAATCCCCTTCCGGGAGGAGGAGGGGGCGGCGGAGGAGCTGCTCCTCCAGCAACTGCCACTGGGCCTGGTGGTTGACATATGATGGGGTGTATTACATATAGTATTGCTATTACCACCGTAAGCAGTAGTGAAGCAGGCATATTGATATTCTAAAACAAAATTAAGAATTTCAGATTCTGCGTAAAATTCTGAGCAGATTTCATATATGTCCTATACCTAAATTCAATTGTTTCCGAGCTAGAAATAATTGAATGTTGGGTTTTTACCAAGATCAGCGAGTTACAGTGTGGTAAAATGGTTAAATATTTCTAAAAATAGATTTCACTTTCCTATCTTAACTTTTTAAAACCTATCTGACGGTGCTTACTGACCTTACCAAACGAATTACCAAATTTTGTACTTATGGTACCAACCGTTTCGTACCGTTAGTAAATACCATCAAGTAGATTTTAAAAAGTTAAGATAGCAAAGTGAAATCTATTTTTAATAATCTTTAACCGTTTTGCCACTGTAACCAGCTAAATTTAGTAAAAATCCGACATTAAATTATTTCTTGCTCGAAAAAAATCTGCTGAGAATTTTACGTAGAATTAGAATATGCAATAATATATAAGGTATTTCATTTAAAAAACTTTAAGTTTGGTCTGGTACAGTTTTCGGAAACACCCTGTATTATATTTTAATGAATGATAAAACATTTGAGACTATTTCCTACAATTTGGTAAAAAAATCAGCTCCCTATCTTCAAAAATGACAAAGTTAAGTTATAATGAATAGCCCTGTACACATCATGTGTGGATTCAATATTGTAAGTAAGTTTTAAAGCAGTTTCCGTTATCATAATTTAATGAAATAAAACATATATAAATCCGGTGACAATACAATATTATAATGTCAAATGGTGAATATTTTAAGCACAGTAAGTAAAAAAATTCTAAGTACTACAAAACAGTTCTCGTTACCGGAATTGACTAAGATTTGGCACGCATACATAAATCCCACAAAAATATAATATTATGGTGTCCAATCGTGAATGTATTATAAATAAAGCTAAAAGCACAAAACAGTCATTATTGGAGTTGACTGGGATTGGGTATATATAGATAAGACTTATTTTGTCCAATTGTGAATATCTGATACAGGGTATGGAAAAAATAAATTTAGGAAGTATAAAATAAAATAAAAGTAAAAACTGTAAATAAGCTTTTATTTATAAAATATCATAATTAAGCTTATGCAGGCATAGAACTTTAAAAATTTGAATATTTCCTTAAAAAGGGGTGAATCATCATCACGCTTGAAATAAAGTCTCACACTTTTAAGAAAATATTCAAATTTGTAAAAGTTCTGTGCTTGCGTAACTTTAATTACTTTTTACTTTTTAGCTAATTAGTTTAAACTAAAAGCTTTTTTTTATATTTTTTATACATTTATTTTATTCGATTTTTTTTACAATCGCAATAAAACTTAGCTGGGAAGTTTTCGATAGCCCATCATGTTTAACATGATGTCGTACTTTAAATTGGATAGTAACCCAGGAAAACTACAAAATATACCCCAGAGGAGCAAAATATATTTTAACGTGTACAGTGTAATCTCGGACAAGGTACTTTTAAATTATTCCCATAAAAAACACCTGTATTATCGGCAAATAGGTAATTGGTTAAGTTTAAATATTTAAATACAGATATTAGCATTATTTTATTTTAGCTATTTTAATTAACTGTGGTGTCAACTACACAACAATCCGCATTATGGTAGTAAATCCATTTTAAAGTTTTTGCGATTAAAAAAAATTTCGAAGTACCTTGATAGATACCGTATTTTGTTGGTAGGTTTGCCAATATTAATTTAAATTTACATCTAAAACATCAAACATTTTTAATTTTTTAATTAAGGTTTGATAAAAATTATGATCTAAAAAATAACTGATAAAAAATTAACCTAAATCAATCGCCCGCTACCCTAATAATATTTACAAAACGCAATCGGAGTTCATCGATGTGTCACTTATATACGATGAGCAAAAATAAATATACCCATGGCATTTTTGTAATATATATTTGATTCATGCTAGATAGCGGAGTCAATCAAATAATCATTCATAACCATTATAATTGATTGAAAATATTTTTTGTGGGTACTAGAAAAACACAGAAAAAAACTCTTTTTCATAAATTTTGGGAACATTTAAGAAAAAAAAGGCAAAAATACAAGAGAAAATGTATGTCCCCAAGAATCGAACCATATGCAATTAAAAATTCAAAAATAATTAAGCCAAAAAATTATATAAAAATTTAGGGAAAAATATTGAAGTCAAATTTTATTAAAAATTTTTTATACAATTTGCTATTTTTGACCAAAAATTGATTTTTAATTTTAAAATAAAAATTACTTAAATAATTAATTATCTGATAATGATTAATTATATGATGATGGTATTAAAAAACATAATAACACTGGCTTATTTTATAAATTATTAATTTTCTTAATTTATAGCTACAGAATTATAAAGCATTTAACTGTTAATTTAAAACATGTAAAATATATCTATGATTAAACGTACTTACCCTTATATTAATTGATTCCTGATCTTCAGCTGTGTCTATAATGTGGTGAGCAATGCCAGGGTCTATGTCACAACAATACAAGAATAAGCACATAAATCAAAAGGGAAATTTAAATTGTTAACATAACTAATCTTCAACTGTGTTTACAATGTGTAAGTAATGCAAGGTTCTATGCGACAACGAGGAACGAGGCAAGAATAAACATACAAATACTAAGGAAGATTCAAACCATTCATCTTATATAATATTCTAGCCTTCTGAGTAATCATCATATGGTAAACGCAAAAATATAGATTAGTCAACAACACAATAATCGCATTATAGGACACCTGTTCCAGCATTTCACATTTTGCTTCATTGGGCCAGACTTTTTGGTTTTCTAATGGCGTTCGTCATCAAAACAGAAGGCCCTGAATCACCTTTATCAGTGTTTAGTCTCTCTCTCTTAAAAAAACATTGTTACTAATATGGTATTATTCACAGTATATTATCTTACTGATAGTACTTGAAATAGCAAAAAAGTCTTTCAGTTACAATAATTACAAAAAAAATTAAATTGAAAAAAAATCTGCCTGACTTGAACTAATTTTAATTGTTTGAGAGGTGCAAACTAAATTTCTAATCCTAGTTTTATAGAAAAAATAAAGCTTTTCCCAGTTATCTTAAGTAAAATCTTCCTCTAAAAAATCGGTAAATTCCCTGTACCCTGAACTTCCCTCGTTTTAAATATTTCCTGTTATGAAAAATAGTAGGGTGTGATTCAATTTAGTTCCGCACATGGTCATTTAGTAGTATCTCATTTCCTGTCATCTTTTATTGTGTTTTGTATTTGGTTTAATGCCTGTGTTCTGGTTCTATTATTTCCCCTCGTAAATTTCCTTTTCTGGACGTTTCGGGAACAAGTCTACTCTCGTCGTCAGTACCTAAAAGTCGAATTTGTTTGCACAAAAAAAATTTTACTATCAGAAATTATACCAGATGGTATAGCGCCCTTCAACAATATATCATATTCCTATAAAAAATGCTTTACCTTTGTCGACATACACGGACTTTTGCAGTATTTAGTCAAATCGCCTGGTTTTTGACCGTTTAAATATATGACAAAATAATAATATTATGTAAATTAATTATTTGCACAAAATCATTGCTTTAGTTCATTGCAAATAGTGTATTTAAATTAGGTTACATGTCTTTTTTGACTTTCGCTCAAACGTTCAAAAGATACTATGGGTTATAGGTAATAACATTATAATAATCGATAAAGTATAATAACATATCGATGGTGTAGAACTGTAGTAGAACATTTAAGAATTGGCCATTTTAAGATATTGGCATTTTAAGATTTTAAACATTTATTACAAATCGTCCGAATTATTAACACCTTATTTTACCTCATGTTCAATTATACTTTTTAGGTAGAAATGTAAAACTTATCTTAGCAAAGGGTTATCTTTAATAGAACCAAAATTACGGCATAAAATTTGAAATGTTCCAGTACAGAACTCAACTAGGTACATTAACATTGACACCATGACAAGAACTTTTCGTAACGTTCCATTACTATTCCAGGAATATCTGCAAAAGAATGTATCCAGTTGAGCGTAAAATAAAAGTTATCTACCACAGTAAGAAAAGTTTTATTTATTTGGTACAAAAATCTGAATATTGTAACATAACAAGTATTAAAATATAGAATTACAATTAATTTGTTATTTGAGATTACTATCTTCTGGCTCAGAAACAGATGCTTTCCTATTACTTGACGCTGGTAGACTTTCATAATACTGCCAATATACTTTCGGAATCGCGAAGGACTTACATAGAGAAAGTAAATCCTTTTTCTTTTCCAAAGAAATAAATGGCCGGGTGCTAAACTTTTTCTTTAATTGGAAATTTTCTTGTTTGCCTCTCATTCTCTCCCGGATATTTATTTTATTCATAGTCCTATGTTCATATGAATAGGAGTATTGCAATATTGAAGCGTTTTCCGAATCGATCATAAATTTTCTAACATCGTTCCATATGACTTTTTCTTTATCGACATTATGGGTGAAGTTTTTACCAACTTGTAAATTTAGATCCTTTAAGTCGAGGATATCATCGTAGTTTAAATTGAAAACTTTGTACAAATTACTGTTTTTTTTGGCACCTAAAATTACTGGGTTCCACTGGGATGGGACATAAATTGAGCCATTTTTCAAAATTCGTTTCTTTTCTTTTTCAATAGTTGCATGGACACTGTCCCCTTCATTTTGTGTATAACCCACCACTAAATATTTGTGGTTATAGATTTTACATTTAGTTTTTTAACACAGTAATGATAAAGAGACATTAAATATTTATTTTTATTTTGAGCAGAGCAATTGTCTGTATAAAAGATAACATGCTTACCAACACAGTTTTCCTTCAAAAATTGAAATATACATGTGCCAACTTCATCACATCCCTTATCACCGAGGGACTCGTCCCATAAATAACAATATCCCTGCTTATCAACAATGTCATAAACTGTGCAATTATAAACATTAAGACGTCTCTTATAATAAAAAAGTGATTCATATCCGCAAGGTGTTTGCAGAACTGCCTGCATATCAAAACAAGCGACAACTGTGTCGGGAATGTCTATATTTTCAGAAGAGACATTATTTTTCTCATTCTTATTTACTTCAACAGAAGTGTCACTATCATTCCTTTTCAATCGATTTGTTTTTGCCGAAGCAATATCATTTTCTTTTTCAAGTCGGCTAAGCTTTTTCTCCCTCTGATGAGTATTGAAGCTGTCTTCAAGAGATAGTTTATCCAATCCGGTAGCATTCGCGTAGTTGGAACATAAGGAGCATGCATCTTTTTTGGGTTGGAAAAACGAAATATTGAATTCGGTTCGGAATATGTGTCCATACATGCTTTCTGTAGCAACAGTTAGATTATTACTTTCGCAGTAAGTGACATAGTGTCTGTATATCATCTTTGAGTTAAGATCACCGTCCATGTACTCTTTTTTTGTTTTTTCTCTACAGTAGTGGGCTTCCTTTCTTGGGTATGAATTAATATGTGCTCTCACACTTTCCTTAACTGCATTTGAAACAATTTTGCTTTTTTTATTATGCTTTCCTCTTTTATCGTCATCAAGAATGCCCTCTGGAGATAATTTTTTTAAAGTAGTGGATAGAAAAGAATGCCCTATATCCAAGGTATCGGTAAAAAACTTCTTACAGACACGCGTTTTTTCTGTATCTATTGTAAAGTAGTATGCATTATTAAGTGTTCGTTTGCTGTCTTTGGTATGAAGTGAGTATTTTGGTTTTACAACACCCATACAATTACTCACAAAATCTCGTTGTCTTGTTAAATTGCCCATGTTCCAGAATTTGTCAAATATATTTTGACGTTTCTCCATTGATATCTTTTGCGAACACTTCAAACGACACTTTTCGTTACAACCGATTTTGATTTTTCTTGCAGGCACACTATTTCCTGTGACCGTTTTATATTTTTTACCGGTATTGCGAAGACATTTCTTTTTTGTTTTTTTCCATTGATCTGGTTTTCGCAACCGCTTTTTTGTCAAGGGCAGCTTAGTCTCGCTCTCTGAACTTGACAAACGTCTAGACCGTTTTTTAAGATCAACCCGACTAAATATTTCGAAGTCTTTATTAATTTCAGCATCTCCTGCATTATCAATCAATTCATTTTCTTGATATATCGGAATATCAGTATCATTCATTTCAACATCTCCTGCATTATCAATCAATTCTGTTGCATTATCAATCAACTCATTTTCTTGATATATGGAAATACCAGTATCTGTATTATTTGGTACATTATTTAGAATTTCGGGATCCAAAATATCTATGACTTCTATATCTGCACCAACGGTTGTATAGTTCGTATCATCTATACACATAACTTTACCTAAAAATAATAAAACCATTATTAGACTTAAAAATGCGAGGCCAACAAGTACTAAAGATACTGTAAATTCTATAGATTACTGATAACTTACTTTCCTTACTTTTATCTTCAGAAATATTCTGTGTGCTTTGTGATGGTATCGTTAACAATTCTAAATTTAAATGTGTCAACTCATTTACACTAGTGATTTGGATGTTTTCCAATGGCAAAGGCAGTAAATCTTTTTCCAAATCTGCATTAACTATAACGTAATTCGTATTACTTAGATATACAACTCTACCTAAAACAAAAAAAAAACAAATTATTAGGCTTTAAAATGTGAGACCAACTGATATTATAAATTAAATGGTTAAATGACAACTTACTTTCCATGCCCTTATCTTCAGAAATTATTTGCGTGCTTTGTAATGGTATCGTTAACAATTCTGGGTTTGAATGTGTGGACTCATTTGTAGGACTAATTTGTAGGTCTTCTAACGGTACTGGCGGTAAGTCTTTTTGCAAATCTGCATCAACTGTAGTATAGTTTATATTATCTAAACATATAACGGTACCTAAAATTATTAAACAAATTATTAGGCTTTAAAATGTGAGATCAACAAATAATAAACATAGAACAACTGATAATATGGTAAAAATTCTAGGTAAATGAAAACTTACTTTTTTTGCTCTTATCTTCAAAAGTTGTTTGCATGTTTTGAGATAGTATTGTCAACGATCCTAGGTTTGTATGTGTCAGCTCATTCTTAGAAGGGTTATGTATGTGTGTAGTGTTTGTGTCTTTTTCCAAATATTTCGACTCGTCTTCGCAAAAGTTCAGCTTTCTTTTTACCGACATCGGCACAAAAATTGTCGTAACTGTAAAATAATAACCCGATATAAAAAAATCTTAATGATGAAAACAGAAACTGTCAGCAATAAAAATATAAGAAAAAACGGCCAATGGAATTATTACTTTCACATCAATCTAAATATAATACATATACCTACGTATATTACTCGATTTTTCAAAATAATTTTAATTTTTACCCCCTCTTCTTTTCACTATTACCTCTAACATTAAACAGGCATTAAAATTGAAATCTGCATGCCCAAAAACCTATAAAAAGACATTACTCGATTCTTCACATACATTTTAATTTTCACCCCTCCCCTTTGTGATGTTCAGGCCCAAAAACCTCTAAAAATCCATAATACTCGATTCCTCAAATATATTTTAATATACACCCCCTTTTTACCCTTCCTCTTTATTTTCGATAAAAACATCAGGCAAGTCTTATAATTTAAATCTCCTTACCCAATCAAACAACGTATTACTTGGTTATTAACGAAAAATTATTATTTTTTACAAACTTAACCCTCCATTTCACCCCCTTTCCCTTAACCGATTTTACCTAATAACAAATTCGAGCCATTCTCATATAAATTTTTACTTATATATGTACCAAATTTCAAGTCGATAGTCCAATTTCCTTGAAAGATATCGCGTAAACTAACAGACCGACAGACAGATTATTTTTTTCGCTGAATCTTTTTTTTATACGTCATTTTAAGACAATTTAGCGGAGACAGATCTTTGAAAAAAATTTCCGATACTATACTTCCCCATCTTTTGAGAATATAACATGCTAATTTAACTAACTACCCTTAAGAATTTCTAAAAATGCCTTCCAAATTATCTAAACTTTCCCGAAGCAATCGGTAAACATACATGAAAAAACATAGGGTCGAATTGATAACCTCCTTAAAAGCACATGGAATCCGGATATTTTCTTATAATTTTTTAAGTATTTCGTAAAAAAAGTAAAGCTTTATTGTATTTTTAAACATTTTATTTATTATTATATTTACTTAGTGAAACCGTTTTAAGGTTATGGTTATGAAAAATGAACTTACCTTTATTATCATTCTTTAAAGGATATACCTTTCCTCTTGCCATATTTACCATTAGCTCAGATCTGCTGCTCATTTTATTTTTGGTATTAGTTAACACAACACAACAATAAGCAATATTAAAGAGGTCACTTTGTTCACTAAAAACAAAATAGACACAGACCTTCACGTTTTTGCCTTAGACTACGCACGTTTTAGATTTTCTGACTTAAGCATTTTGACAGGTTCAGTAGCGGTATATTTCGAAATATTACAAATTCAGTTTCAATTATGTCTCGTTCTGTAGTGGAACATTTCTAAATATTCCATTAAAGAAATAAAGTAATGTTCAAAGTATATCCAGTTGCCTATTGGTACAGTGTCATAGCTAAATAAATACTAAAAATTTGACTTGTTTCAATATTGCAGTAGATGCAGAAAAAGATAAATAATTCTTCTGTATGAATAACTCAAAAACGAAATTTTTGGAAATGTTCCACTACTGTTCTACACGATCGATATGCTCTCAGACTAAGGAAACTCCTTAATTCTACAGATTTTTTTTTCGATTTTTGGTTTGGATATCGACATCGTCGTCGCGTAAAATAAAGCACATAAGTTTTTACCGACATTTTTATAAATCTAAGCAATATGAGATATTGTTGGAGGCTACTATAAATATCTGATAGCAGAATGATATTTACCATTTAGTATAATTTCTGATAGTAAAAGTTTTTACTGCAAAAGAATCGACTTTTAGGTGCTGACGTCGGTAGTACACTTGTTCCTGAAATGTCCAGAAATGAAAATTTAGGAAGCGAAATAATAGGATCAGAACACATGCATTACATTAATTACTAAAAGGTAATATTTAGAGTTAATTGTGGCGTAATACCCAAATAATATTTTCTTTATTTAGACTTTAGGCGGCTATTTACGATTCATATCACAATTTTACTACATTAGCTCTAAATCACATTAAATGCTTGCACTAAATTAGAAATTAATACAGTAAGCAGTGTTTCAGGCAGGCACGAAGCCAAGGAGTTCCATGAGGGGTCTGGGGTCTGGGTCTTCTGAAACTATAAAAATTTAATGATATAGGCATACTTTTCACTTTTCCTAAATTTTTTTGAGGTTTCACCGTTGATTTCCGAAATAATTTGTTATGACACCAATTTTTTTATTGTCTTACATTTGGTCTTTCTACAAAATTTGAGGTAAATTGGATTAGTTTTTTATCAATCAATTTTTTAACATTTTATTAGGCCTCCATTCTGTTCCGCCATATTGGATTTTTACCAAAACGTTACCAGGTTACTCATGTAATTCTTAATTTTTGACCAAAATGTGAATTGGGTAAGTAGTTTTTTACTATGTCGCGAATCGACAGACATGCTAACAAACCTACACAAAGACCAACGGAATTGAGAAAACATATTTTTTAGGATCTAGACGCTGGAATGTACAGATATGTAAAATCTGGAATTTTTTCCATGATTAAAAAGAATTTATTTGACGGCCATTTTGTTCCGCCATCTTGAATTTGTACAACAATATTACCAGTTCATCGCTGTACCATAAATAAAATATTTGAAATAATTAATTTAATTAGATAAGTAGTTTTTGAGCTATGCCGCGTACAGACAGACCGACGGAAATGAGAAAACATGTTTTTATGCATCTTGGAACCCTGAAACGTGAAGATCTGAGAAAATCTCGGAGGATGATTTTTTCACGATGTACTATACTTCCTTTTTACGAGAAAAGTAAAAACTTAATATTTTACTGTAGATCAGTACTCACTAAATAAGTGTCTCAAATTTCAAAGGCGTTCAATACTATAAAAATTAATTTAAAAAAAAATCGTTAGAAACTCAATCTGAAAATGCTGCCTTTCCAAAAATCAGGGTATCAGTGTTTTAAATAGAATTTTAATGGTAAAGCATTTACGATATGCATCTACGAATATTTGGTAAAATAACCTATTTAAAGTAGAAATCTAAACATTAGTGAAAAATTGCCAATGACGTAGTAGAAAATCGAGGCGCTTAAAGGGGCCACGGGGAGCTACAACCTGGACAAAAGTATGTATCACCCTACAGATTATTATAGTCATATCATACATAAGGTGCCAAATTTGAATTTAACATCTGTACAAACTAAACAAAAATACATTCAAAACTTAATATCTTGTATTTAAAAAAAACAAATGATTAATCTTCATATAAAAATTGGGATATTTAACTAGCGACTCCCGGTATACAATATTTCCAGATCAATGATACATCACACAATGGAATTACATAAAAATAATTTAAACTAAACCAATGTATATAAAAAAACTATGCGAATTTAAAAGCTATTATTACTACAAGACAACTTAATAGTTCTGAAATAAAAAGTGAATATGTCACTCGAAATTATTTGAAAAACAACACTTGCATATATGTACGGTTGTCTGGTTATATTATAAACGGTTCCCTAGAGGCTTTGTTATAGAATTTATCAAAATGTAAATACAAAGGTTTTGGGGCTTTATCGAAACCGTTATAATGTGCTAAGAAAGGAATTAATCAATCAATCAATTTTTTATTTGTGGTAATACATACAAAAGTAATGCCACAAGCCAAATGATACAGAACAAAAAATCAGAAAGTTATCAAACCAGCATCAACTTCGTTGTTTTTAATGAAGCACACTGCATAATAAATGTTAGTCTTTTTTTGCTGATTATAAATAAAGTGTGTTTGATATCTTTATCGCTAAAGACCTCCGAGAAAATTGACAAAACCTTGCCATCAGAAATAATGTTTAAGAGAGACATAGAGAGTTAATGCGAATACCCTGCTTCTTATAGCAAATTCCAACGGTTCCGATAAAACCTAAAAACTTTTATGTTTAAAGTTTTTTAATAATACATATAATAAATAGTCTCTAGGGTACCGTTTAAAATATAACTATACACCCTGTACACCGTAAAATTGCATTCATGAAATACTAGAAATAAAAAGGTTTAAAGTGTAGAAACAAGAGCTTTGTGTAATAACACCAAAACCTGTCCTATAAACAACTCTTAGAAGAGTAGTGCCAAACTGCCAACTAGTGTCACCTAAGAAATGGTGCAAACGGCATAGGCCGCAATATTTATTATCTTTTTTTAAATGAATTTAAATATGTAACACTAAATTTTAATGTTTTAAAAGTTCGTATTATAAATAATTTAAAAAAATCGGTAAATTTCCTTTACCTAAAATCTAATAAGCAATTTTTATGCTGATTTTTTAAATATTGTAATAGGCTGTCCTATTGTTTTATCCCTTTAGTCATCTTGGATTTATAAATTACATTACCATTTGATTCCTACACTCCATTTTTCGGAAAAATGTAAGGTAATTTGGATTATTACCTTTTAGTAACACTAGGCCGTTATTATATTTCACCGTATTGGATTTATACTAAAATGCTATCTCCATATGAGATAGATTTTAACCAAAATTTGAAGTCAACCGTGTAAATAGTTTTTAATCTATGCTGCGATCTGACAGACAGACTCACCGGGGGCGACGCCATTTTGTTCGTACCACAATCAATCAAATCAATCCAATTCATTTTTTTGCTCAATTTTTAAACATTTTATTAAGCCACCATTTTGTTTCTCCAAGTCATCCGCATATGCCCTTAATTTCTGACAAAAATTGTGAGTTCATCTGGTTAATAGTTTTTTGCGATGCCGCGAACAGACAAATCTATACATAGACAGACCCACAGAATTAAGAAATTATGTTTTTGGGCATCTAAATATATAGGGACCCTGTAAAAATTATTTTATTCACTTATTAGACTTTCCCTTTACGGGAGAAGTAAAAATTAGTTATTCTAATAAACAATAATAAAAATGAAAATTCCTGTCATCCGGAATTAAAACATTGAATCATCGAAACGGACGTTTAGATATACTGCATAAAAGTAATTAAGATAAATCGACATCTCATATTACAATTCACTGATAACTGCAAAAAATAATCGCGATATCGCGACACCAGTGTTGCCACACTGACTGGATCTCTACTCAACCGAACCACGTGTATCGACAAATGCTCCACCTACAGGTACTTCTCTAAACTCAAGTTGTATAAGTGGTGAAAAATATCGAAAAATTGAGGTCCGACTAAAAATGTTAAATAAAGGTTTCTTATTACTTACTGATTTGCGCGGCATTGAAATACACAGAAAACACAGTGAGGTCCGAAAACGGATCTGTGCTTTTCAAAAGGATCTCAGGAGGCAGTACGAGGTTTAACAAAAAGTGATCTCAGCTTGATAGGAAAATATGTATATATATATATATATATATATATATATATATATATATATATATATATATATATATATATATATATATATATATATATATATATATATATATATATATATATATATATATATATATATATATATATATATATATATATATATATATATATATATATATATATATATATATATATATATATATATATATATATATATATATATATATATATATATATATATATATATATATATATATATATATATATATATATATATATATATATATATATATATATATATATATATATATATATATATATATATATATATATATATATATATATATATATATATATATATATATATATATATATATATATATATATATATATATATATATATATATATATATATATATATATATATATATATATATATATATATATATATTATATATATATATATATATATATATATATATATATATATATATATATATATATATATATATATATATATATATATATATATATATATATATATATATATATATATATTATATATATATATATTATATATATATATATATATATATATATATATATATATATATATATATATATATATATATATATATATATATATATATATATATATATATATATATATATATATATATATATATATATATATATATATATATATATATATATATATATATATATATATATATATATATATATATATATATATATATATATATATATATATATGTGGCGACTGAATGTCTCCCACATTTGTCTGTCAAAGTTAAAATTTGCGCATATCACAATGTATATATTTGTTTTTCTTTTCATTGTTACTGCATAACATACTGTACAAATCTATTTTATTTTACATTTACTTTTTTAATCTAGGCTAATTATCTATTGCTACTGAGAAATGTAACAATTTGTAGGTACTTAGTTTTCTGTACATAATTGTGGGAATTTCCATCGGCATTTAGAGTCTAATTTAGTTTTAAGGTTCTTGTATGCTATCCGTTAATTTTTATTTTTACAACACTTCTTTGTACGATTTTAAAATATGTTAGTAAGCATGATAGTAAACTGTTTATTGCATTTAGGGTTTATGATAGGAAAATACCGAAACGACCCTTCTTAATAAAGCTTTCTCCAAATTCCCATTTTACTATCTGTAATGAATGTTTTTATTTTGACCATGGGAAAGTTTACAAAGATAAAAAAACCCCTTTTGCCAACGAATAGGACCAATCAAAGCGAGGAATTTTGGCACAGGGGGTGGAACTCTATGTTTCTTGAGATTTGTATGAATATTAGAGGAGGACTCTGTTTTTGGACTTGCAAGAAGTCGGATGTGAATTTTGTTGTTCTAGTTCAATAGACTTATTTTATTTCGTTTTAACAGTGTTTCAATAAACTCTCACAGTTCATATAAAAAAGGAATGTATTGGATATATAGCTAATCAAGCACACACATACGTTCCTAAAGTGGTGACCCCGACGTGATTTGTTTTGCGAGAGCAAGTAGTGTAATTAGTGCTTCAGTGTTTTAGTGATAAATTGAACAATCAACGTAAGTACCTAGTATTACAGTGAACTTTTTATCATTCCTTTTGAGGTAGGTTGTGTTTTAGTCAATACCACAGTCCCTAAGCTATCGTAAGTTTATTTGTAACAAATATTTCGCGGAATACCATGCCTAACTCTGCGGCAGAAACCAACAGTGCTATCCCTATCGCGAACGCTGTCGCGATAAATTCCGCACCGCGACTTCCAGACTTTGACCCGTCGGATCCAGAACTTTGGTTTGTAATCGTAGAGGCTTGCTTTAATAGATCAAAAATCACAAACACCGAGCAAAAATATTTGGACATTCTCGCGAAACTTCCGCCTCGATATATCAGCGAAGTGCGCGACATTGTGACGAAACCATTAGATTCTAATTCCTATTCCGAGCTAAAAGAACAACTCATAAAGCGGTTAAGTGCGAGCCAAGAACAGAAGACCAGGCAACTGCTAGAAAACAAAGCTATGGGTGACGAAAAACCTTCCCAATTCCTTCGAAGACTGCAGGCACTAGCAGGATCAGTAGTCCCGGAGACATTAGTGAGGAGTATTTGGGTAAGACGCTTACCAGCCAATCTACAACCTATACTAGCTACGCAATCACGTCAAACACTAAGTGAAACTGCGGACTTGGCTGACAATATATTTACTGCTCTGCCTGTGAGCCCTTCCGTAGCGGCAATCACCCCTAAGCATTCGCAAGAATACCAGATTCTCCATTCCCTCATGCAACAACTAACACAGCAACTTTCAGAGGTCAAGGGAGAGCTAGCTAGTGTCAAGCAGGACGTGCACGCTTCAAGAGGAATGCGAAATTCCCGCACGCGTTTTCGATCCCGATCCCAGTCGCGGCATCGCTCGCCATCTACACCTAGAGAAGCGTGCCCAGTCGGATTATGCTGGTACCACTGGTGCTACAAGCAGGAAGCCCAGAAATGCACTATGCCCTGTTCATGGAACCAGGGAAACCAACCGGGCAGTCACTGATGGCGCAAATGACACCTGCCTTAATAAATCACCCCGCCTATTTATCTACGATCGTGAAACCGGACTTCGATTTCTTATCGACACCGGTGCCGATCTAAGCGTAATCCCGAGACTCCGAGTGGATGGTGCTCATACCAAATCAACCTACGCACTTTCAGCTGCCAATGGTTCGTCTATAACCACGTACGGAATAGTAGCGCGTACCCTCAACCTAGGACTCCGCCGAGATTTTCCATAGAGATTCATCATAGCTGACGTATCTCAACCTAGCCTAGGAGCAGACTTCCTCGCTCACTATGGACTGCTCCCGGATCTGCAGCAAGGCAAACTCTTGGACTCCACAACACAACTGGCATCACCTGGTGAGGTTTTGCAATGGACCGTTCCGACCGTCAAGGTAATTAATGGTGCTTCCCCCTTCCATGTGCGTCTGGAAAGGTTCCCGGGAATCACCAAACCAAACGGTGCTCCCAAACATATTAAACACAAAACTCAGCATCATATTATTACCATGCCTGGTCCGCCTGTCGCCCAGAAACCACGTCGCCTAGCTCCGGACAAACTAAAAACAGCAAGGAAGGAATTCGATACCATGGTGAAGCTCAGACTTGCCAGGCCATCTAAAAGTCCTTGGTCCTCGCCGTTGCACCTAGTACCAAAAAATAACGACGAATGGAGGCCCTGTGGGGATTATAGAGCTCTGAATAGCAGAACCTGTCCTGACCAATATGGCGTCCGCCATATCCAGGATTTCGCACAAGAGCTCCAAGGAAAATCGATTTTTTCAACCATCGACTTAATCCGTGCGTTCAACCAAATCCCAGTAGCTGAGGAGGACATCGCGAAAACAGCCATCACCACACCATTCGGATTGTTCGAATTTCCATTTATGACGTTTGGACTTCGAAACGCAGCACAAACTTTTCAGCGTTTCATGGATGAAGTTACTCGAGGGTTGGACTATTGTTATGTGTATCTAGACGACATCCTTGTTGCCTCAACGACGCACGAAGAACACCTCCGCCACATGGAAACACTGTTTCAGCAATACGGCATCGTCATTAACCCAAGTAAATGTGTTTTTGGCCAGTCCCAAGTCAAATTCCTAGGATATTGCGTCTCAAACGCAGGCACCCAACCACTGCCAGAAAAGGTCGAAACTATTCTGGCCTACCCAGGCCAAGCAACTTCGTCGCTTCTGGGTATGGTGAATTTCTACCGGAGATTCATACCCAAAGCAGCCGAGATTCAAGCATCACTGGACCACAGAAGCTCTAGCCTCGTTCGAAGCCAGCAAGAAAGCACTAGCCCAGGCTACCTTGTTGTCGCACCCAAATGTCAACGCACCCCTTGCTATATTCTGTGACGCTTCAGACTCTGCAATTGGCGCTGCCTTGCAGCAGTGGGTAAATGATCAGTGGCAACCACTTAGCTTTTTCTCCAAGAAGCTCAGTCCTACAGAGTGCAAATATGGTGCTTATGACCGTGAGCTACTGGCCGCATACCCATCTGTCAAATATTTCAGACACATGGTGGAGGCCAGAAACTTTAGTATTTTCACGGACCATAAACCACTGATATATGCATTTCGTCATAAGAAAAGCCAAGTATCACCTCGACAGTTCCGGTACTTGGATTTTATCGGTCAATTCACGACAGACTTTCGGCATATAGCAGGAAGCGATAATATGATTGCAGATGCCTTATCTAGGATTGATGAAGTTCATAAGTCAATCGACTACGACGCTCTAGCAACATCCCAGAACAGTGACGAGGAACTGACCAGATTTTGTCAAGACGATTCGGTCTTGAAAATGAGACAAATCCAAATTCCTTTCACTAACAACACAATCTGGTGCGATATGTCAACTTCAATAGCCAGACCATTTATTACGAAGCCATTCAGGAAACCAGTTTTTGACAGCATACACCAACTAAGCCACCCCGGTGTCAGAGCCACAGTGAAACTAGCAACTCAGCGCTATGTTTGGCCATCTATGAAGAGTGACTGCAGGAAGTGGACCCAATCCTGTCCTGAATGCCAGCGTTCGAAGGTCTCGCGTCATGTCATTAGTCCAGTCGGAACGTTTGCACCTTCCTCTAGCCGTTTTGAGCATGTTCACCTTGACATAGTGATCATGCCGTTATCTGAGGGATACAGATATTGTCTGACCATGATAGACAGATTTTCCAGGTGGCCTGAAGTAATACCACTGAAAGATCAGGAAGCAATCACCATTGCACGAGCCTTTTATGACAACTGGGTGTGCAGGTTTGGCGTTCAACTACGAGTCACCACCGATCAGGGCCGGCAATTTGAGTCTTGCCTGTTCAAGCAAATTAATTGTCTAATGGGCACTAATATTCGTACAACGGCATACCACCCCGCAGCTAATGGCATGATCGAAAGGTTTCATCGCCAACTTAAGGCTTCCCTTCGATGTCATAAGTCCCGCTGGACCGACAGCCTACCCACAGTTTTGTTCTGTATCCGAATGGCTTGGAAAGAAGACCTCGACGCTACAGCTGCAGAGATGATATACGGCCAACCCATTCGCCTGCCTGGAGAGTTGTTAGCATCCCGCTCACTGAATATCCAAGATGATGGCTCCAGCAACTTCGCCACTGAACTAAGTACACATTTTTTTGAGCTACGCCCCACCAATGGATCTAACCACGATGCAAAGAGAAAAACGTTTATTTTTAAAGATCTTCAAACAGCCACTCATGTTTTTGTTCGCCATGACGCTCAGAAGAAGCCTCTGCAACATCCTTACGATGGCCCGTACCGCGTCGTTAGCCGGGAGATTAAGGCGTTCGTCGTTGACATCACGTCACCGTCAGTATCGACTCAAGCCAGCGTATATCTTGAACAAGGACCCAGAGGACATGCCACTGTCACAAGATATGGAGACGGAATACGTCATTCACCCAGCAGGAATCCCTAGAAACGATCAAGTCACTCTGCAACCCGCAGAAATTACTAGAACCAGATCTGTCTCGCAACGAGAAGAAGCACACCAGCCACCAGATGGGAACTATGCTCCCGCATCAGAACCCATCAGCAGGTCACCAGAGCGACAGACCAGATCGGGCAGACATGTCCGGTTTCCCAACCGCTTCCAGGCTGGATTGTCGTGAATCTCAATCACTGGCAGGGGGGTGTTGTGGCGACTGAATGTCTCCCACATTTGTCCGTCAAAGTTAAAATTTGCGCATATCACACTGTATATATTTGTTTTTCTTTTCATTGTTACTGCATAACATACTGTACATATTTATTTTATTTTACATTTACTTTTTTAATCTAGGCTAATTATCTATTGCTATTGAGAAATGTAACAATTTGTAGGTACTTAGTTTTCTGTACATAATTGTGGGAATTTCCATCGGCATTTAGAGTCTAATTTAGTTTTAAGGTTCTTGTATGCTATCCGTTAATTTTTATTTTTACAACACTTCTTTGTACGATTTTAAAATATGTTAGTAAGCATGATAGTAAACTGTTTATTACATTTAGTTTTTATTTTGACCATGGGAAAGTTTACAAAGATAAAAAAACCCCTTTTGCCAACGAATAGGACCAATCAAAGCGAGGAATTTTGGCACAGGGGGTGGAACTCTATGTTTCTTGAGATTTGTATGAATATTAGAGGGAGGACTCTGTTTTTGGACTTGCAAGAAGTCGGATGTGAATTTTGTTGTTCTAGTTCAATAGATTTATTTTATTTCGTTTTAACAGTGTTTCAATAAACTCTCACAGTTCATATAAAAAAGGAATGTATTGGATATATAGCTAATAAAGCACACATACGTTCCGATATTTATATATATATATATATATATATATATATATATATATATATATATATATATATATATATATATATATATATATATATATATATATATATATATATATATATATATATATATATATATATATATATATATATATATATATATATATATATATATATATATATATATATATATATATATATATATATATATATATATATATATATATATATATATATATATATATATATATATATATATATATATATATATATATATATATATATATATATATATATATATATATATATATATATATATATATATATATATATATATATATATATATATATATATATATATATATATATATATATATATATATATATATATATATATATATATATATATATATATATATATATATATATATATATATATATATATATATATATATATATATATATATATATATATATATATATATATATATATGTATATTTTGCAGTTAGTGGCACGCACATAAATCTTGTAAATGTGACTCCCAGTGTATATTGTATAATAAAAAAATGAATTACTGGCACCCTTTTAATTTTGGTATATTTGACACCCAAAATGTATGAAATGGTCATATTACTATTCGAAGTGGCACCCAACATTGTTGTCAAATTAAAGGGTGTCATTTTGTATACTTTATATATTTTGGATAGAAAACAAGTGTCCCAGCTACTAAATGATATAAACTACGCCTTAAGATAATGCTGCGTTGTAAGTAAGACTAACACATACGTATGTGAAGATAAGCGTTGACAAATATATTTATTATGTCTTGTTGATATTGGAATCGTGTCTTTGCGAATAAAATAGAAAAATATTACGCGTCCGAGTGGTGCTTTTGTACAATTTAAGATAAGCCGTATCTTGGCCGTATGACTATGATAAAGTGCACTTTATTCTTGAATTAATTTATTATTTTCATGTGTTGCTTAATTAGCTAAGCTATTTTTTTGTTAGTGTGCATAAAATTATGCCTAGCTAGTGTCTACTCAATATTTAAGTATTACCCTTGAGCTAGATAATGTTACTGTTAAATTTGTGCAAAAATTTTTAGTTTAAGTAACAAGAGGGACATTCCATTCATTATGAATATAGCTGTTTATCCGCTTCGGCTGTTATCGCAGGTGATTCATGCTCTAAACTAAGACAACAAATCCCTTTCTCCTAAAACTTATGTCTGTTCCAACAAAAATCACAAACAAGTCAGTACCAATGAAATCTTAGAAAACAGTAAGCAAATTATATTTGACCAATCAAAGTTACGCTAAGTGATGTGTGCTTTTTGTTGGAGACCTATAGGTGCGCTTTGCGCTAATGAGTTTAGGACTTTTCATATTAGAGATAGAAAAAATTGTTATTTTTAAATACAGTTGCGACTGTGTTTTGTTAGAAATCATAATACCGTCGCCGCCTCGCCACTGAATAACACAGTTCCATAGCCTTGTTGTTAAGTCAGTAATAATTCACAGTGTTCACACGTCGAGACATTTATAATCTAAAACAGCCAACCAGGTAAATGTCTTTTTTATTAAATATTATTTGAGTTTTTGCCAACAAAAATGTAATACTTCTTAGTTTATCTTAAAACACTTACTTATCATACTCGATGTTTTTAATAATTCGGCAATAATATCTATACAGGGTGACTGGTAAGTGGACGTATTCCTTTTGGAAGATGAAAGTAGAGCGTATTTGCTACCGATTAAACATGACTTACCTCTATACAATTCTTATCGGTTTTCGAGATATTTCAGTTTTTTTTTGTATGTCAAATTATAATTTAAAAAGAGACATTTAAAAAAACTCTTATCATTTTCGTAAATTTTAAATATCTGGCTCACAAAGAAGTGAATTTCTTAAAAATCAAAATAAGCTAAAATATCTCGAAAACCGTTTAGAATGGTATAGAGGTAAATAATTTTTAATCGATAGCAAACAGGCTTTCATCTCCTCAAAGGAATACGTCCACTTACCAGTCACCCTGTATAATAAAGTGCAGGTTCGGTTAATTTCTAGAAAATTGTACTCTGTGATGTATTACCTAAACAATAAATGAGTTTTCGGCATACGCTTTTTAGCTAAAGTAATTTGTAGAACTATGTTTATTTTTTGTAAAAAAAATTGGTAACAAAAAGACATAAAATCGGCATTGGGTCACTTGCTTCGCCCGGGATTGTTTTCAAAGAAAGGATTGTATTCGTCAAAAAAATTATGTATTTCGAGATTTTTATAAATCTGATCGCGAGAATGAGGATTTTGCTTAATCCAATTTAAAATCTAGTTTCTTCTACATCTTTTCTTAAGAACATCCTTGGTAAATTCCTTAGCCGCGCTCATGAAGAACAGATGCGACACCATTGTAAGTTTTGTCGTTAATTCATAATTATTGGGACAAAGGGGATGGGGATAGTTTTCTAATTTAACCCTTTCGACCCTGAATATAGAAAATATAGACTAAGGATTTTTTCATATGGAATGTGATGTATGTATACTTATTGATCATGTTTGATGATCAGAAATAATTTGTTTTAATAGAGGGGAGTGGGGGACATGGTTCATATGTGTACCAGTAGGGTTTTTATGCGGTACATATATGTACCACCAGGTATAAAAGCAAGGAAAAAGAACTTACTATGAATATATATGTTTACTAAAAAAAATAATGATAAAACCAGACAGATTCTTGCTTGATAAGTCCAATATGAAATTACATCTAAGGAAAAAATATTGAAAAGCAACCAATAAAAAATAAACTACTTTGTATGAAATAAAGCTAAGCAGTCTTTGCACAACGGAATGTTACATTCTTTGCAAACTGTTTTTGTTTTCTTCTGAAGTTTCACTTCTGCACATCTTGCACATCTCCTTCGCGATTGTCCTCCCTCAGGAAGATGTAAGGGTGTTGTTCTATACAATTTTCTTTTCTTGGAAGGAGGACCTTTTTTCGGTTAAGGTAAATTAGTATTCCTCATTCTCTCCGCGACGAGTTCCTCAGCCAGGGTAACGAAAAACCCCAGAAATGGAATTTGCTCATTTTTTTTCGCAGATCCTTATATATGATACAAGAATTTACTGCAGCCATGTTGAGACAGGTGTACCAGACTTTTTCCACCATTTTGTGGATTTCCTGTCGTGATCATATAAGTTTATGAACTGATCTGCTCGATCAACACCTCCCGTTATTTTCCTATAGAATGCTATAGCCTCTGGACAGTTGACTTCTTCTTTCTGTCCAGTTTTGGTTGTTTTTGTTACTGTTGTTATTTCAGGCTTATGGCAGTTACTCATCAACAAAACTTCTTTCGTATCTTGCCATTTCACACATAATAACCCACTACTTGTTGACCTGAATGAATGCAGATTCGCCGCGTTCTTTCGTCCTCAATCTTTGGAACGTTTTTTCTGTTGCTCGTACAAGTACCCAAAGCAGGAAAATCAATGGATTCCAACAGATTCACACTTGTGAAGAATCTATCAAAACACAAAATAACATCTTTGCTTTTGATTGTTGAAGCGACCGATTTGCCAACTCTTTCTCCATTTTGGTCTACTGGGGGTGTTGATTTGCCAAAGTACACATTTATATCATATGTGTAACCTGAACGCGAATCACAACGCAGCCACAATTTGATGCCTCGTTTTGTAGGCTTTAGAGGCATGTATTGCTTCAGTGAAGATCTCCCTTTGAACTTTGTCATTGATTCGTCAATGCTTTGAAAGGTAGAGTCCTCACGATATTTGGCAAAAGTGTATTGGAAAATCCACGTAGTATGTTTTTGAAGGATTATCAGGTTTTTCTGGTGGAGCAAAGTATAATTTCGACGATAAAAGCATATATCTGTCACGAGATATAGTTTTTTCGATTGTTCTATTCCCCATAGATTCCCTTTGACTCCAATAATTTTTTAGTGCCTGCAGTTTATTGTATGACATGACAAACATGCACCCAATTAGCTTCTGAATTTCTCCTTTATATGTCATCTTTTCTTTTTTTGTTTTTTTATTTCTGGCATTGTTCAATACAGATGTGTGCGCATGGCTAGCAAGTGAACGGCACGTTTTCTGTCTGCTGCCAATATTTGTATTTTATACAGTTATTTTAAATGCTAAATGTTCATAAATAGGGCAATTGCCACTTACTTAAAGTAGAGGTATAGTGCATATTATATTTTTATAAAAACTGTTATCCTCAGTGCAAAACATAAGTGTTCCCGCTTGAAGGCGAATTCCAGTCAGTGAACAGGTGTGCCGCCATTATGGGTTTGACGTCGAAGGACATCGATATAATTCGGAAGTTATTTCAGGATGAAGCCAAACAATAATCACAGAAGAGCATGTAAAAGCAATATCCGAAAAGATTCTGGCTTCCCTGTCAGAAAAATATGATAAAGCCATAAGGGAGCAACAGATTGCAATCAACGACCTTACCAAGCAGTGTGATAGTCCTATGCAATGGAAATGCACCTTGGAACAACAAATGGAATCATCCGAACAATTTTCCCGTAACTTTAATCTACGTATATTTGGTATTAAAAATACAAAGGATGAAGATTTGCAAAAAATGATTCTCGATTTATTCCAAAATACGCTAAAAATAAATTGTATCTCCGATACCGATATAAAAAAATGCCATAGGATTGCTTCCAAAACAATAAACATCGAGAACCCTAGACCGCCTGCAGTATTGGTTCGTTTTTCTAGAGACAGAGCTCGTGACCTTGTCCTAAAACATAGAAATAAATTAAAGTCTACCGGAATTCAAATCCAAGAGGATCTGACCAAGTACCGTCTACAATTATTAAACAAAGCAGTTAACGCGTTTAGTAAAAGACAAGTGTGGTGTTCTAAGGGTGTTATTTTGATAAAAGTGGATGAAACAGTGCATCGTATCTTATCGGAACAAGATCTGCAAAAATTTTCGCGTAAATGAGTGTTTACCTAAAAAAAATATTTGTGTGATGCACAGTGAGGATATGTAAGTACTTTTACTCTCCGTCTTATTAATTATTACGATTTACGTTTACAATTATTATTGACAATTGATGTAAACATGTATATACTGTGTTTATAAACAACCTGATATTAAATAAATCTTGCTCAAAGTAAACAGTGCATAATGCGGTGGAGGCTTGTTTGCATTATCCTTTGTTACTTTTGTGGTTAAGAGAATGCATTTTCCATTTTTATTACTACAAAAGATTTAAGTCGAATTTGTGTTGACTCCCATTTTTTAGTTTTAAATGAGTGGTGTATACCAAGGTTAACATTTTCTCTGAGAAAGGAACTAGGTTTAAATTTTACAAGAACTCTAATTGACTTTGAAAATAAGTTATATTTGGTTAATAATTTAAATATCTATAATTTTATGATTATTTATTTGAGGAGCTCTCCTCCTATATACTAAGGATATATACTTTTATATTTCTCGATTTTTTTTCTCTTTGAAGTAGGTACCTAAGCTGTGTGTGAGTGCTTATATAAAAGCATTAATTCTTTTGATCAAAAACACTATAAGAATAAGTTTTTTTTTTGATTTAGTAAATTCTGTTTTTCAATAAAAAAATATAAATATCTATGATTTAATTCTTATTTGTAATTGGATATATACTTGGGATAAATTTCTATTATGTTTCTAATTTGTATGTTTTAATTCTTATTTGTAATTTGATATATACTTGCGATAAGTAACTATTACGTTTCTATAATGTATTTGTCACAGATTTAATAAGCCTTTTTGAGAATTGGATTAATTAAATTTATTTAAAGCTCAACTTTATAGAATAAGCAAATGTTTCCTTATTTTGGTAATTTCCGCAGTTTAATCAAAATAATTCTAGACATAAGAAATGGAATTGTCGAATAAAGTTAATGGATTAATAGATACGTTAAGCCAAGCATGCAGAGTGATGCCCGTTTTTGTGTTATTTCTAATTTAAAAGAAAATTTATTTGTTTTTTCTACTTCTATATATTAAGCTTTCTAATCTACTATTCTATTTTCCTTCCTTTCTGCCTTTACTTACTTCTATATATTATTTTTTCTTATACTATTCTATTTTCTTTCCTTTCGGTTTTTGTAAATCTTAATAACATTACTTATAATTCCCAGGGACTGTTGGTTTGAATGTCTTTTAAAGTTGCGCATATAAACGCAAGATCTCTGTTCGCACATTTCACAGATTTTAAAGACCTTTTCTTAAATAAACACTTTGATGTCATTGCCATAACCGAAAGTTGGCTAAATTCGAATATTAACAAGGATGCAATAAACTTACCTAATTATACCGTTATTAGAAATGATCGTATTCTGCGTAGAGGAGGCGGAGTTGTAGCATATGTGAAAAGTAGTTTAAAGTATGACGTCATACTTAGCGAATCTCACGAATGTCTGGAAAGCATCTGGTTGAAACTGCATATCGCGAGCGAAATACACGCAGTTGGAATAATTTATAGACCACCTAACACAGACACTGCATCTTTTTTTGGAAAATTTGAACAAAATTTTATTGATATATTTAGTAATTATGACAATATATACTGCATGGGAGATTTTAATATTGATTTCCTAAAGATAAATAACTTCTTACGTCATCAACTAACTTCAATTGTTGAACCTTTAAACTTAACTCAGATAATATCAGAACCCACGCGTATAAATAATTTATCAATCTCATTAATTGACCTAATTTTTACAAACTCGAGCAGTATTATTAACAAAGGAACTTTCGAATGCCCTTTCTCGGATCATTTAGCAGTCTTCTGCGAAATAAAATGTACCCTAGTTACAGAAATACCACGCAAAATAACATTCAGATCCTTAAAAAATATTAACTTGGAATATTTTCAACGTGATTTAGAAATGCTCCCGTTAGACTTTATTTATACTATAAATGACATTGATGACAACATTTATTTTCTAAATCATATTTTACTTTACATACTTGATCATCATGTGCCGGTGCAAACTTCCTCACATAAAAATAAGTTTAACCCTCGGATAACAGACAACATTAAACTATTACAAAAACTTAGAAATAAGGCATTAAAAGATTTTAAAAACGCTAGATCTGCCACCAAATGGGAATATTACAAACAGTTAAGAAACTATACTACCTCTGCAGTTAGAGCTGAAAAAAGGCCGTATTATAAAAATTTATTTAGGAACACCACAGTTAAAGAAAAATGGAGGGAACTGAACAAACTAAGACCTTTAAAGTTAAAACATATAACTGAATCGTTTAAAAATGTTAACGACTTTAATAAATATTTTGTAAATTCTTCCAAAAATATTGATGCGACCAATGATGAACTTGTAAACTTTTATTCTAATAATGTTAAAGAAAATACACTTAATTTGTTCCAATTCCAAGAAGTAGAATATAATGAAATCTCATCTATATTTTTAAAAATAAAAACAAAGGCTTTTGGCGCGGATCAGTTGAATATTACACTAATACATCTATGTTGTCCTCACATTGTCGAATATCTCAAACATATTGTAAATGAATGTATTGTAATGAATTATTTTCCCATTGCATGGAAAGAAGCATTTGTTACCCCTCTTCCCAAAGTAAATAATCCTGCGGACTTTAGTCAGTTCCGTTCCATCAGTATTCTGCCAACTTTTTCGAAAATTATGGAGCGCGTATTAGATAATCAAATTCGTAGTTACGTAGAAACTAACAATATTTTGCCTCCAAAGCAGTCAGGTTTCAGAAGTGGCTACAGCTGCACCTCTGCAATGGCTGATTTAACAGACGATATCTTTCGTAACCGTGACTACAATGAAATAACTGCCTTAATCTTGCTGGATTTCTCAAAAGCATTCGACTTTGTAAATCATAAAATATTAATATCAATTTTACATTATATTGCTTTCTCTCAGCAGTCTTCAAATTTAATTAAATCTTTTTTAAGTGGTAGAACCCAACGAGTTAAAATAGAAAATAATATGTCTGACTCTCTCAGTGTTATAACTGGAGTTCCCCAGGGAAGTATTTTGGGCCGCTGTTATTTAGTATATATACATCCTCTTTTTTCTTACATCTTAAATACACCAACTATCATTTATATGCAGACGACATACAACTCTACCTCTCTTTTAAACCATCTGAATACATTGTTGCAGAAAATAAAGTGAACTCTAATTTGAATGCTTTTTTTAAATTATCTTCCAAACATAAGTTAAAACTTAATCCTTCCAAATCAACAACCATATTAATTGGTAACAAAACATCAACTGCAAACCTTCGTAACATACTAAATTTTCAGATAGATAATGTCAGAATTCCAATTGATGAAAAAGCAAAGAGTTTAGGACTTGTTATCGACTCCCAACTGCGTTTTAAGGATCACGTGACTTTTATTTTGAAAAAAGCATATTCTGCTTTAAAACTAATTTATCCACATAGACAATATCTTGAAAAAAAGGTAAAAATACTTTTGTGTGACTCTTTAGTGCTATCACATTGTAATCACTGCGATAGTGTTTATGGCCCCTGTCTAGATTATTCTGACAAACGTAGAATTCAAAAGATTCAAAATTGCTGCATTCGGCTGATCTTTGGAATAAGAAGACGTAATCGAGTATCTCACAAACTAAAAGAACTTTCGTGGTTGAATATGTATAATCGGCGTAGTCTGCATTCGACAATATTTTATTACAAAATTATTAAATATCATTCACCTCCACATCTATATAATAAAGTAACTTTTCGAACAGATGTTCATCATCTGAATATTCGTAGAAAAACCCTTAATATTCCTAGACATAATCACAAATTTTTCAAATCATCATTTTCATATAATATTGTTAAATCAATAAACTCTTTAAATTTAGATTTAAGTCAGCTACCAACCTCAGTTAATATCTTAAAAGAAAAGCTAACCGTAAGTTTATTGAATGAACAATGACTGTTTGGAACAATGTCAAGCCAACTTTCCCTCCATGTATCTTTCCTGTGCCTCTATTTTCTCTCGCTTTCTCTCTTTCTCTCTCTCTCTCTCTCTCTCTCCTCGTCTCTTCTCTCGTTGTTTGTATTAGCTATTCTCTCTTGTTTATTTCTTTTAAAAAGTGTATGTTCAAGGAGGAATGAGGAAATAACTTATGGAAAATTTCTATTGGGGTCATGTTCTTTGTAATACCATATCCAATCGAAGAAGGTCTTTCAGGAGGAATAATTTTGGCTGCCGTAAAAGTGTCTGTTGGAATCACCCAATCAAGTAATCGATTCATTTTACTTGGCTAATCAGTTGTCGGTTCTTCATCCAAGGCACTTTCCGTTTCAGAATGGCTGTGACTTACCTCCGATATTTTCTCAGCTACGGTACGTAGCGGACGGCTGGCAGACCCTGAAGCAACGGAGCTATCACTGTCCGTCCTACTAGGAACGTAATCATCGCTCGAGCCAGAAGAAAAAGGCTCTGGCTCTGAGAGATTTTCAAGCTCAGCCTCTAGTCTTGCTTCAATGACCGCTGACTCATATTGGACCTATAAAAAAAGAGCATGATGTAAGTAGGTTACTACCGCACGCGAATGAAATAATTTACAAACTGAGCCGGTGAGGCACGGTGTATGCATTATACATGAATACATATTAGGAACCTGTTGGTACATATATGTACCAGCTAACATACCGGCTGGTACACATATGTACCACAATAAAAAAAAATAAAGAAAGAGAATGCATATCCCAATCCATAACATACCTCTATTCAATAACTTACTGGGTACAAAATAAATCAAATTTGGAAGTCTAATTTCACGTAACGTAGTCAAAAACACCAAATAAAACAGCACTAGAACTGCCCGCACATGTTTACTCGCTGGAAATAACCTCAAAAATTTGCGCGGCGGCGATTGTTTGTTTACTGTGTGTTCTGATAACCTGAAATCCCGGCCTGGTACAAACTCCGCTTGGCTACAATACGAAATATGACTTTCAGGGGTTTATGACTTTTCTTGGTACACATATGTACCATTCGGGACGAAAGGGTTAAAAATAAAATTGTCAACTGGAAAATGAAGGTAAAAAAATAATTTCCGTATCCGCTACATTAATCACAGGCTTTATTTCAGCAGTCTTTTAAATTTCAGTACGTTTACATACAGGTATATTAAATAAAAGCATGTAGTTTTTATACCGAATTAACAAAACATAACCTCTTCTTTTATGTGACATATTGCTGGTATTTATTTTCAAGACTATGGCTAAATTCAATTTTTATTTCAAGATTTAGTATAAAATTTGACTGAGCTGGAATGTTTTATAAACAATGTTATTTTATTTTAGGTTTAATGTATGTTAATTATTTTGGCCAGGCGCGCGGTGTGCTATATTTTCATTGATTTATTTATAAAGATGTAGGGGATTTTTTTTCAGTTTTTTTATCCACCTCATACATTTTACGAGATATTTTATTCAAATTTGGTACACAGTATACTGTGATCAATACCTACGAAACACCTATAAAGTATTTTAGAAAAATATTTTTTTCCGGGTAGTGCCCCTTCTACCCCACGAACTTTTTACTGCGACCGCACCGTTCTTATAAAATCAGGTTGTCAATTTTGTTCCCTAACTTTTCGTTTCCTTACACGTTCGATATTTTGCACCGTTTAGAAGTTATTTTGCAAAACGTTCATGGAGTCGCTGCCATATTTTGTGCTCTATTTTGACTGTCCTTTTTACGTTAAAATTTGCAACGCATCCATGCACATTTTGCTAAATAACTTCTAAACGGTGCAAGATATCGAAATTTTGCAAAAATTTGGAAACAACAAAGGGAACCGGATTTTATATTCAAGAACAGCATGTAACGTCGCAGTAAAAGTTGGAAGGGAAAATAGCAGAATGTATATTTCTCAAAAATTCTTCATAGCTTCAGAGTATACAGTGTACCAAATGAAATATCTCTTAAAATGTACGAGGTGGATACAAAATTTAATTGATTTTTTTTTTCATATTATTAATAAACTATTTAATTTTAACTTTGAGTAATTTATAAACACATGTATTATGAAAAATTATTCTGGGTATCAAAGTGAAACATTCTAAAAACAAATCCATTTGAATTGATTTATCGATTCGAATTAAAAAATCGATCATTATTATATATTATATTCTTCTATTCCAGCAAATCATTTAACTATGTTTGTAGTTAAATCCCTAGTCTGCCTAATCATGATATCTGTAAATAGTGCCCAGCCTCCTCAAGCCGCGTAAGGAGCTAATCCCCCACCACCACCGCCTCCACCAGGTAGAGGCTTTCAGTTGCAATGCAGTGACCAGTATGCATACATGGATGAATGCGATCCGGCCTTGTTTCAACAGTTCTCACAAAATGCTCCTCCAGGCTACCGCGTGGTATCAGTCGATCCTTCTGTATATCCTGGTAAAAACGCTCATCGCTATTTGGTAAAATATACATCAAACACGTTTCGCCGATGCGAAGATATTGCAAGAATACGCCACGACATGAACACATTTAAACCTCAAAATTGCAACGTGGGATCCATTTGTGTGGTTCGAGGTGGATACCTAGTTGAATATAAACAATTTTGCATGTGTTACCGAAGTGGCTATAGGCGTAGACGAGAAATGGATTGGTGGGATATAACAAGACAACAACTTGTTGGCCTTTATATTTCAGCTCCAGAAATAGATTCGGCAGGAAACGTGGTCATCTGTAATGACCGTGACTTAACGTGTGGACGTCAACATTTTTAGGGTCAATTATTTAAGATGTAAGTGAAATAAAAAAAAATGGGGTTTTTGTTTATTATTTGTTATTATCCAAGTACTGTTTGAGTTTTACAGCCGACCCAACTTTAAAGACATTTTAATTTTACATCAGTATTTTCAAAAATTATATATATGTTTATTGTGTTTTTTTCTCGGATATCCCAAACATTCTTGTAATTTTGCGAAATTTTTGATAACAATTAATTCAGCATAAAAAGTCATACTTCGACTTAATTTAAACTTTTTTATACCTCTTACCCCAGTTTCACAATATATGGTGACTAAAAATTTTAGGTTTATATTCATGTATTCAATTGTAAACTAACCTGTTAAACAATAGAAACTATGTGAACAAACCATAACCTAATGGTGACTTTGACAAGCTGTAAATTCGAAACGGTTTGAACTAGAGCAAAACGGGTTTGCACTTTCCCGTCCTAGTTTTTGATTATCTATCGCATGACATTTAATTCCGGTTTAACCGGACGATGAAATTTTCGAATTTAATGTCATGTTATAGATAACCAAAGACTAAGATAAGAAAGTGCGTACCGTTTTGGATTAGAAAGCATAACATATATTGAATAAAAGATAGTCACCAGGCAGTGAAATAAGTCGACTTTTCGAATACTATATAACGAAACTATAGGCCATTTATTATGCTTATTTGGTCCGTGAACCGTGCCGTATGGATGTGAATATTGTGAATTTTATAATTAATTTATATTATGTTTTTTTTTTTAAAAGGAGCTTTATTATTAAAATGACTATAAAATAAAATGCATACAAAAGTTGTGTGTGAAACTTAAATAAAATTGTCCGTAAAAGCTAAACATCGAATAATATACATGATGTTCCATTATAAACATAATATTCGGCGCGTCCTAGACATCTGTATGTACAGGGTACGTACATATGTTTAAAAATAAGTTAAATTTTTGGTCTTGAATATATTCTACATATCAAATTTAAAATACTTATTAATTTATATTTATACTAAAAATAAGTGTAAAAAATTTATAAAATGTATTCATATGTTAGAAAAATCGCAAAAAAGTCACGATATTTGATTTAATTTAAATGTACTCAGTAAAAACAATGAATTAATGCAAAGGCGATGATAATACTAATCGAACTGGGAGCATACCAACTATATCATGTAATAATGTATATGTTTTATTATTTCCCCTTGACTCAGTTGCATTTGAAGCTTTATTTTGATTAGTAGGTACCTATTTAAATGTTTGCGTCGTTTTGGCTTTTATATTTATAAAGTTATAGGTATGACATAGCCACTGCAGATCAAATATCATATTTTTAAATAGTTCTCATATATATCTACCCTATTGTTAGTTCGTTAAGGAAACGCATTCTAATTGGTATGTTTTTTGTTTTTTTTTATTGACTGGATGACTGCACTATATTTGAGATAAAAAAACGACATTTAATTAAATAATATAATTTACTCAATTTGGCCCTATACTGTGATCAATGTCTACGAGACAGCATACAATTTTTAAGGAAATCTACAGGGTGTTACTTTTTTCTGGGTCGTGACGTAACCATGTTAATCCCCCCGAACATTTTACTGCGATGCCACTGGCCGGTTTCACTAACAATATGGAATTTTCCATGCTGTTATCTACCTTTTTGATTACCTGGCTTTTTTCGATATTTTGCACCGTTTAGATGCTATTTAAAAAAATGTCATTAATAATTCGTTTATAGGAATAAGATATTATCGAAAAAAATCATTTAATTCATAATCAATTTACATTAAAATTTTGATTGTTTTTTAACACAAGCTTTTTTATCATATAATGCATATCATAAAACATGCAATACACTATTTTATACAGCATCTCCAGAAAAGTTCTTAAAATAAATGGAAGAAATTGTATTGCATATATACTTAAAGGAAAAAAATATTCATTAATAATTCTGCTTTATAGAAAAGATATTAACAAGAAAAAAATCATTTAATTGATACTAGAATAATATTAAAATCGGCAATGCTGAGCTTTTTACCATAAAATAAATATACTTAGGCTTGATGAAATGTAGGGTCAATTAACACAACTTCTAAGTTTTAATAACGCAATATAAATGCAACCCTTATGCACCACCAATAAAACATTTTGCACCATTTCGTACAAGAAACTAATTAAATTAGAAAATTTTTTAAAACTTTTTTAGTGGGGTAACTTGATATGCACCACCATTCGTTTCTTTTGCCCCCACTAAATTTTTTGAACTTTTTTAGTAAAATATTGTGTAACTTCATATGGACCTTTATGCACCACCCTTAGTTTGTTTTGCACCCCTAGGTTTGAGGAGAAAAAAAACCCTTAAAGAACTTAATTTAGCCCCCCCCCACTAAATTTTTTTGAACTTTTTTAGTGAAGTATTATGTAACTTAATATGCACCTTTATGCACCACCCTTATTTTGTTTTGCACCCCTAGGGTTGAGGAGAAAAACACCCTTAAAGAACTTAAAACGCCTTAATCGGCGCAGAAACTTTAAATAAATTATTTGACACATGCAATCATTTAGTAAATTTCTTACAAACGGCGGGATTTGAGCTTCATAAATGACATTCAAATTGAGGACTTTTTAAAGAATTTTTGAAAGACGTCAAAATTAATCGAAATTTATTTTTAAATAATATATTTACGAGTTCTATAGTCAAATAAAATAATTTCTTGTCGTTTGATTTGTTTCAAATCTAGAGTAAGTCCATTAAAGCCCATAACGTTGCCTAGGCTCGAACTTGGTGGTGCGGTTTTAGCCGCAAAATTATTAAATAGAATAATAAAAATTTACGAAATTAAAATAAAGTTTATATGTGTCAATCTTTGGACTGATTCTGAAACTGTTTTGTGCTGGCTGACCTCGCACGCTTCACGATGGTCTGTTTTTGTTTCTAACAGAGAGTGCATAAGGAGGGCATTTCAATTGCGTTATTAAAACTTAAAAAAATAGTATCATGATGTATGGTTAGCCGTCCCACTAAAATGTTTTAAACTTTTTTAGTCGAATATGTTAAAAAGTTAAAAAAAATTAGTTGGGGGCTAACTTAAGATTTTTAAAGGTGTTTTTCTTCAGAACTCTAGGGGTGCAAAACAATAAGGGTGGTGCATATCAAGTTACATAATATTTCACTAAAAAAGTTCAAAAAAACTTAGTGGGGGGGGGGCTAACTTAAGTTCTTTAATGATGTTTTTCTCCTTAACCCTAGGGGTGCAAAACAAACTAATGGTGGTGCATATGAAGTTACACAATATTTTGCTAAAAAAAATTTAGTGGGGGGGGGCTGGCATTAAGTTGGCCCCCCACAAATTTTCTTAATTAGTTTCTCGTACGAAGTGGTGCAAAATGTTTTATTGGTGGTGCAAAAAGGTGCATAAGGGGTGCATTTATATAGTGTTATTAAAACTTAAAAATGTTTAGTGGGGGGGGGGGGCAACTTCTTTGACCCTAAAATGTATTCCTTTTTATTAAAATATCCATCAATAATGTCTTTAACTCAGCAGTTAATAAGAACTTACATAAACAATATTAAGGTATGTAGGATATACGTACCAAGACTGTGCTTTTGCATGTATATATGCAATAACAAAAATTGTCCGACATACGTTTTTTTCGAACTATACCAAATAAAACACAACTTTTAAATAATAATTTTTTATTATATTAAGAATTGTGACATGCAAATAAACAGAATAGTAAAAATTTTTAATTAAAACAATTGTTATAACTAGAAATTAGACCCGCCAAGAAAAAAATACATTTGTTTATTGAATTTTTTTTTATTAAAACTAATAATTGCTTAAATAATATGTATTCACTGTCTACAAAGAACTATCAACAACTGTGTCATTATGATTTAATCTGTATTCGTTAAAAATAAATGTTTTTATTTTTACCCAATTAACACGTCCAAAATCTTTTTTATATTTATTTATAAAGTCCTCGCATTCTTTGTTTCGTAGAGCCTTTTTCAATTTTATCTGTCTTTTAAAGAAAAATTTCATTGGGTTTTTTTATACTGCAGTCCATCGTTGTCTTGAACCTAAAAGAAAAACATTTTTTTATTTGGCAAAATTAGTAAAATTAACTAATTATTAAACATAACATAAGAAATATAAAAAATTACCAGGTTTTTGGGGACAGAGGGTATTTGCATCGTCTAAATTATGCTCTTCATTTTCCAAATTTTCTGGAAGGCTAGTAGTTGGTTGTGAACTAGTTTCCGCCTTTTCATGAGGCATAATATTTACATTTGCCATATTGGTTGCCATTCTTCCTATTTTGTTTCTATCTAAAAATAAGAAAACAACGTAATACAGAAATGTCAAACGTTGACCAGGTGGAAGTTTATAGCCATAGTAACAAAAATAATCCCTTTTAATATTGGATATTATAAAGGTTAAAAAAACGCACGTTTTAAAAATATTTTAGATTATACAGGGGTGAACGAAAAAAGTGTATCGAGCAAAACATATTTATTTTAAATAGCACACCCTGTATATTATTAGATATTTAAATCCTATGCGCAATTCAATACACCCCTAATAATACACCCTATCCACTTCTTTTCGAAATAATGAGGTTTGAAAAGTGACATTTTCAGGAGGAGTTGTAAAATCTAAATGATTCGACTTAGAGGAAAACGAACTGCACTTTGCAAACTTAGTTTTTTATGGTTTATCTTATGGTATTAATTTTCAGTTTACGCAGAAAATAAAAAAAACTGGGCAATTTTACGAAAAAGACAAAAAATGTAAACTTTCTGTTGGTATGAAAGTTGATACCATAAGAAAGCCTATAAATACCAAGATGGGAATTAGGAATGTGCAATCCGTTTTGCTCCAAGTTAAGCGGTTTATATTTTACAGCCTCTCAAAGTCTGAAAATATTCTATATTCAAACATCAATTTTTCGAAAACCGTTGAATTTAGGAATATTTTCCAAAAGATATTTAGAATTTCCTGTTAGATACAAATATGTAATAATGTATATAGTGAGTTCCATTTAAAACATATGTTTGCTTCTTCACTCTTTGTTATATCCACTCTGTAAAATCCAAAATAAGTTTTATTTGCGCGTTCCGTAATCTTTACAATCACCAATATTAAAGGAAGTATTTTTGTTAGTTCCGCTCTAAAATTCCATACGATCCTAGTTTGACCATCCTATACTAACTTGTATTAATACACATACCTGTAGCAGGCACTTCATTCTCATCTTCGTCGGGTTCTAAATTAATCTCTTTCATATCAATATCTATTCCTTCTAATGATTTGTTTTTAAACTTAACTGCATTTCCCTTTTCCATTATCTGTAAAATTTTTGACACTTTTGCAATCTGATATACGTCTTGAGGCAATCTAAAAATAAATAAATATGTCGGCTCTTTATCTAAACAATAATTTTTTTTATTAGACTTACTTATAAAATGTTTCGTGGGTTTTCGAGGTGTGCCCCATAAATTTTGCCAGTTGCTCAACTTCATTTTTTTGTAAACCTAACAGCTGGGTAACTGTGGCAATATGTTTTCGTAATCGGTTTGAGGGGGGAGTAGTTCGGGATGCTTTGCACCGCACATAGCAGCATACTTTCTCAAAATCGAGCAGCCGTCAATCCAGTATTTAGACTTTGGGTAAGTGAAGAAATATGAATTGTCCAATGAAAACCAATTTTCGTTTCTTATTTTGCACAAAATAGAATATTTCCGCATTTTCTTTGGAATGAAAGTAGTCACGGGTCTACTTCCCTTTCCAATCGATGTTATTCTCTGGTAATTTTGAGTTAAAATGTTTTCATTTTCCGTCAGTGACGCAGGTAATTCTGTTTGCAATACGGTATTAGCATTTTTAATTTGATCCTGTCATGATTTGAAGTCTAAATATTGTACGTCGCCCACTCTTTCTGTTGTGTAGTATTGAGAATCAACTAAGTTTTTGAACCTCTCTAAGCCTTTAAGGTTTCGCTCAATATCTTCGTGTAAGAATATTTTTTTGCGTAGAATTAATTTAGTTGCCAAATCACATAAAGATATTAATGTTGTTCTAAAATATAATGCTAATGATGCTGAACCAAAACTTCTAGTCCTAGAATTATATGTAGCCATTGATCTTACGGCAGTGAGAGTGTTATCAAAATGCTCTGGATGTAAAATCGAAATCATTCCATCGTAAGAATAAAGTTTTTCATTTCTAATAGAAATTTGCCGCATTCTCTCAATTTGTTTGAAATGTTATATATTTTCCGCTTCATTTTTGTTTTCTTTAATAAATCCTCACCGTAATAGATTATTAATACATCTTGGACAGCTTCAGCGTTTATCTCGTCTGGTCTCATTTTGTTGAAAATTTCAGTTTTGACGCTTAATTTATTTAAAATACCTCCGTATTTTTTTCGGCTAGCCGAAAAAATTAAGGAATCTGCCAAAGGGCGCGCACCTATTTGATTTACGTCGTCACGTGCAAAACAGTTTCTTACATGCCGGCTCAAGTATAATCTTCTGTAAAATCCTTTACAGTGCGGGCAAATTACATAATCTTTTTTATTTGATTCTTCGCTCAATTTACGTTTTTTTGGTACTATTTTGCCCCTTATTGCGTCGTCCAAATTGCCTTCATTTCTTATTATTTCAACCAACTGTTTTCTCTCCCTGCTACCTGTTTTAAAGCTCAAAAGTTCTTTAATTTGCCTTTCATCATAATGTTTTCTTTGCAGGTGCCTTACAAAATGCTTAGAAACTATATGAGACTTACAAAATTTGCACATGGTTTTCTTGTATTTGTTTTTTATAAGAAATGATGATTTATAAACATCTGTCTTCTACAAAAGAAAATATATATTGTAAGCATCACAATTGTGTTGTCCAGGGTGTTTGCTTATAAATGTACCCCCTTCTAACTCGTTTATTTGAGAGTATGGAAAAAAATTTAAAAACAAAAGTTTTGGGAATTTCCCTGAATTTTTAAATAAACATAACAGCAAAAATATCTGAGCTACGGGTCTATGTTAAAATGCATACTACTTTGGGTTTTCAAATGGAACACCCTGTATATTATTAAATATTTAGAAAGATTATTCCTCTATTATTATAAATATACCAGGTTGTATACCTTAATCTTAATAAATAACTGAAGAAATTGACAAAACCCTGCCATAAGAGACAATGTGTTAAGAGAGAAAATGTAGAAAAATCTGAAAAATAATCCTCTCTCTTGCTTGCTGCTCTCACATTGCTGCTTATGGCAGGGTTTTTGCCAATGTTCTTGGTTATCTATTAAGATAAAGGTATACAACTTGGTATCTTTATAATAAAAGAGGAAACATCTTTCTAAATATCTTATACAGGGCGTTTCATTTAAAAAAACCAAAGTTGTATATCATATAGTATAGTTCCGATGCTCGGATGTTTTTGCTGTGATGTGTTTTAAATAATTCAGGAAAAACCCTGAAACTTTGTATTAATTTTTTTTTGTAAATCGTAAAATAAACGAGTTAGAAGGGGACACCATTTAGTCTAATTTGAGTGGTCGGCTTAATACCATACATTTAAGGGTTACTTTAGCAGTAGAAATATTTGAATTTATATTTATGTTTCTATTATTTTAACATGAATCATGTTATTATATTAGAATATATTAGTACTTTTTTTTTCTTTGTGATTTCGGTCATTGAAATTTGCAACCTACTTTCAACTAACTAATTAAAAAAAATAGACCTTTCATTAATTCTGAATTCGTAATTTTTTGTGTTAGCAGTGATATATATTTGGAATATTTAGTTTTAATAGTACTTCGTTGTATTTGTTATTTTAATGGGATTAAACTTCATTATTATATTTATGTTAACTAAAAATTTAAAAAAAATATGGCAACTTGAATTATACCTTTTTTCAGTCTTAAGACTTAAAAGGACGAAATTCTTGCCATAATTTCATCGGTAAATATACTACTTTGGCCCTAAACAAAAAAAAAATGATATTAGATAATAAATATTCCAAGAATGTATCTTTAAAAATATTATATTTCAAACTAACCTTAAAATCATTCTCAAACTCAAATTCAAACGGTTCGTAACAAGCAAGTATTAAGTTTCGTTTCTCTTTGTTGCTTGAGTCATTTGATATAGGATTTTGTCTATTTTTTTTCAACTATCTAATAAAACAAAAAATAAATATCAATCAATATCTGATTATTCATAATAATTGAGATTTTAATAGTAATCGAATAACGCATTCATGCATGCACACCATTTCTACCTAAATAAATTTAATTAAAATATGCAAATCAAAAAAATATTATTAACCCCTTTAATTCTGTCAAATAAATCATTCTGAAATATAAAATTATGTAAATAATCAAAGGTTCCTTTCTTTATTACGAAAATATAAACATAAATATTCCTAATATTTACATATGCCTAAAAACACACCCGCAGTTCTGTTCGATCTTTTTCCTCGGCATTACTTAAAGGGCCTTCCTCGAACGAATTACTGATCTACATTTGTGAAAATAAAATTATTTAGAAAGTGTATTTTATCTAAAAACAATTTAAAAACTAGGCTTGCCTACCAGATAATAAAATATTTACTCAAAATTTTGGACCGCCAACCCCAAAAAGCATTAATTGAAAATGTAAGTGGCACGAACTGTTGATGAACCCTAACCGGCACAAATGCTAACTTGTTTTAAATGAATTAATAAATACATGATTGTAATATACCAGGTAGTCCTTAAGTACGGCGAGAAATTGTTTCAAATTCATTATAAAGGGTGTAAAAATATTATTTTATTTTAGCTTTTTCCCGCGATACCACTGTATGTTTATACTTGGAATATCAGATTGTTCATTCCGGTCTCTAATTTTCTGATTTCTTGCAATAATTCGATATATTCTACCGTTTAGAAGTTATTAACATATTCAAAAAAATAGGCAGTAGTAGTATATATATATATATATATATATATATATATATATATATATATATATATATATATATATGTATATATATATATATATATATATATATATATATATATATATATTATATATACAGGTTGTTTCTTAATTGAGTGTCAATATTTAAGGAGGTGATTTTTGGGTTTATTTTAAGAAGAAAACTTCATCTAAACATATGTCTTAAACGGTGTAAATTTTGAGATACAGGGTGTTAGATTTTCAATAATTTCATAACTTTTCGATAATATCTCGAATACCACTCTAGATATTGTAATAAAATTTGGTATAGAGATACTATGCATCTAGTGGAATTTTTTGATGTAGAACATTTTTTTAATTTCCACCAGTGGCGTCCGTACGGAATCCGACCTGCATATTTTCCCAGATATTGATAGTACGCCACGGATTTTTTTAAATACAAATTATTTTTGAAATTCCCATTCATTTTTGAGCAAGTTTGAACCCTTGATAATTTTGTGTTGGACGCACGGTTTTCGTTTTAAAAAATAAAAACCGTTTCTCTGCATGGTCCAAACAATCCTGGTCATAAGACGGATATCACCATGCATGCAGAGGAATATTATTGTATTAAACTCGAGAAATCAAATCTTGTCGAAAATAAATACTAAAAGTTTTTAAAAGAAAACAAATGAATCAATAAAAATGCTTTATTTTAGAAAAATCAGTGGCGTGAAAGTAATTACTACGTCCATTCTTATTAAAATCAGAAATCGCTTTATCTTAGTGAGAGATATTTGTAGATAATAGAATGTAGTCTTCAGTTACCAATCTAGGACCACCATGTCAATGTTTTTCAGAAGTCTGTTCCTTCATAAATACTTTTTATAAATTTTATTAAAATAATATGACATTCTTCAACAATAACAAGTTATTTACAAAACTATACTAATACAACTAGGTACATAATTAATAATTTCAACAAAAATAATTAGGTTTTAACAAATTGACAGCACACTTTGTGAAACAAAATAAAAGAAAAAAATTAGATAAGTTGTTGAAAATGCCCACCACCTTGGAGAATACGCTTCAGCCCTCTTCCTCATGTTGTCGCGAACTATTTGAAGGATACCCTCGGTGATTCTGATAATATCGCAAGAATCTCTTATACGATCCTTCAGCTCCTCTACAGTGTTTACTGGGGTGCGGTAAACTAAAGATTTAAGATGTCCCCATAGAAAAAAATCCAAACTATTTAGGTCTGGGGACCTAGGGGCCGTGGTTGGGGTCCGCCACGACCTACCCATCTGTTGTTAAATGTGCGGTTTAAATATTCTCTGGCTTCAATACTAAAGTGAGCGGGCGCGCCATCGTGCATGAACCACATTCTGTTTCTAATCAGAATTGGTATATCTTCTAACAATATCGGCAAATCGTTCTCAAGAAACCGGCGATAATTATGGCCATTTAGACTTTCTGGGAGGAAAAAAGGTAAAAAAATTAGGTGATTTTCGATAATGCCAGCCCAAATATTTACAGAGAATTGCTCTTGATGATGATGTTCTACAATCGCATGGGGGTTCTCGTCGGCCCAGATATGATTATTGTGGAAGTTTCTGATAGCGTTCATGGAGAAGTTTGCTTCATCTGTGAACATTATTTCGCGATCAAATAAGGGATTACGCGCAATTTTTTCCAAAAAACCATTCACAAAAATTAACTCGGAAAGGTATATAATATATCGGGGAAGTAAGGCTTGCATATTTGAATGTGATATGGGTATAAAAAAAATCATGTAAAATTCTCAAATTAGGATGTGCGAAATATTTAGGTTAATTTCAATTTTCCTAGTACTCAGTTCAGGATTTTCATCTATGGAATTTAATACTGCCTCTTCAATTTCTGGAGTTCTTACAGTCCGATGGGCCCCTTTTAATTGATTATTTGGCTTGAATGTACCTGTTTCAGTCAACCTTCTATGCACATTTGCAAATATTCGCCTATCTGGTATGACTCTACCAGGAAAGCGCTCTTGATATAATCGCCTAGCTTCCGGTGAACTGCCATCAGCCAAACCATATATGTAATGCATGTCTGCCAACTCTTCATTGGTAAACTCAACCATTTCTTTTCTCAGATATACCAGATATTTAGAACACAAAATTAATTAAACCCGACTGAATCTGAAGGCTGAACTGGCAAATTAAGTTACAAGAGAAGTATTAATTCTGACAGAAAGCCTACTACAATAATAATGATTATTAGTAATCTTTCTTTATTGATGAACTAATAGTATTTTATAGTTTCTTGTTAAAAAATTATAAGCTCAAATAATAATTTTGAAATCTTTGGGTATTAGTTATTCATAAGCAAATTTGATTTCTTGAATTTCAGTCAAAAAAAAAAATTCCTTGCATGCCATGGCGATTGGTGTTGTCATATTAGCGATATTGTTAAAACTCTGCAGAGAAACGGTTTTTATTTTTTAAAACGAAAACCGTGCGTTCAACTCAAAATTACCAAGAGATCAAACTTGCTCAAAAATAAATGGGAATTTCAAAAAAATATTTTTATTTAAAAAAAATCAGTGGCGTACCATCAATGTCTGGGAAAATATGCAGGTCGGATTCCGTACGGACGCCATTGGTGGAAATAAAAAAAAAATGTTCTACATGAAAAAATTTCTATACCAAATTTCATTAAAACATCTAGAGTGGTATTCGAGATATTATCGAAAAATTATGAAATTATTGAAAGTTTAACACCCTGTATCTCAAAATTTACACCGTTTAGGACATATGTTTATATGAAGTTTTCTTCTTAAAATGGACCCAAAAATCACCTTCTTAAATATTGACACTCAATTAAGAAACACACTGATTATTGTATATATATATATATATATATATATATATATATATATATATATATATATATATATATATATATATATATATATATATATATATATATATATATATATATATATATATATATATATATATATATATATATATATATATATATATATTTTGTTAATTATTTTCTTGGGCATAGGTTAACTCATTGAGAAGCAGAACTACAATTTAATCGACGTTTCGCTCATTATATTGAGCTTTTTCAAGATATTTTATTTTCTACAATAAAAACACGTATAGTTTTAAATTGGTTAAAACATTATTGAAAAAACATCACTCAAAAAAACATTACATTTAAAACAAACTATGATCATGAACACAAAAATACATTTAAAACAACATTAATATTATACAGAGTACGTACCTTGGAAACATGTCATGTGTACGACTGTTTTGCGATTGCAATAAAACAGTCGTAATGTGTAATAACTGTATAACTTCTTGAGACCCCTTGAAATGATCATTTAGGTCAAATAAACAAAAGTAGGTAGGGTGCTATATTTTTACCAAACACTTTGAATTATATAGATTAGTTTCACCATTTTTCCACAGGAGGCGCTCTGTTATATACGTATGTATAAAATTGCATAAATATTGATATGATACTTAATACGTTCTATGGCAACTGTTGTCTGGTAACAACGCAAATGCTTTATCGCTTGTTTATTATACCGATAAATTTACCGGATACAGTGAAGATAAAGTAGTTTGATATTTTTAATATTAAATGAATATAGTCAGGCACATTATTTTTATTTAAGTGTTAAATGTGTAATGTATTGCTGGCTCTCATAAAAAGTGAACTTGATAGATTTAAAATGAGTGAAAGAACAAGAAGGATTATAAATTTAGCATTACCGGTTTCCTCGAATGCTACTACTACTACAAGCGTAAGTTGCAAAAAAGTTATATTACAATAAATTATTATAGGATTATAACTGATATTATATTTCCCAACCAATTATTATTTCTACATAAAATATAATATACACTTAAATGGAGAATATGAATAGTTGATATACATAGTGTTTGTGAAATGAAATATGAAATAAAGTTCTTATGAACATAGATCCGGAAATGCATACTCTTCAAGATACAGGGTGTTAAATGTAAATGTCCAAAGTCAATTTATTTATAATTTCTGAGGAGCCGTTAAAGATATTAAATTGAAACTTTTAACATTTTTTGGAGTAGTTTTTGCACTCTTTAAGGTAGTTAAAATTCGGCATTCGCTTCCATTGGCGTACCTACATGGTAGGGTCAAGGTATTTGTGTTCGCAATCTTTTGTAACACCCCGATTATTAGGTGAGCTTTCAAAGATAAGCAAAAACGTGTTCCTAGTATTTTTTTTATTTAACTTACCATTGTCGAGTAAATTAGGAGAATGTAAGAGGCTTTTGCAATTATTAGCATACTACTCTTTAAAAAGCATTTATTTTTAGTAGGGCCTGTATCTTGAAAAGTATGAATTTATGGACCTTTGTTCATAGGAACTTTATTTCATATTTCATGACGAGGAATCACCCCCTGAAATATAGCCGTGCATTTTTCGAATATATTTAATTTACTGACGCCCCACCATTTCGTATTTCTGTTGGAACCCGAAGTAGCGCTTTGACATTTTAATATGTCAAAGCGTGCAGAAATTTCAGAGGGCGATTTTTCGGGTAATTCGGAAAGAAAAAATCCTTCATTTTCAATATGCAGGTGTCAATTATTTTTTTTAGATTTTTAATGCACCTTAAACACTTCTAGAGATAATTTATTCAAATTTGGCATACAGTGGCGAATGTCTACGAAATGGCTATAATATATTTTAGACAAATGTGCAGGACGTTACTTTTTAGGGGTCAACATTTAGTCCCCCCAAACTTTTTACTACAGCGCCAGTAAAAAACCAGATTGCCCATTCTATTCCATACCTAACTTTGGAAACTCTAACAACCCGTCTAACAACAATTCGATATTTTGTCCCGTTTAAAATTTACTTAGCAAATGCCGATTTTTTGAATTTGTTAATAACTTTTAAACGGTAGAATATATCGAATTATTGCAAGAAACCAAAAAATTAGAGATCGGAATGAACAATCTGATATTCCAAGTACAAACATACAGTGGTATGGTGGGAAAAAGCTAAAATAAAATAATCTTTTTACACCCTTTATATTGAATTTGAAACACTTTAGACCACATGTTTATAGGAACATTTTCTCCGTAAATTACCCAAGTAACCGTCCCCTATAATTTCTCGCCGTACTTAAGGACTACCCGGTATATTACAATCATGTATTTATTAATTCATTTAAAACAAGTTAGCATTTGTGCCGGTTAGGGTTCGTTAACAGTTCGTGCCAATTACATTTTCAATTAATGCTTTTTGGGGTTGGCGGTCCAAAATTTTGAGTAAATATTTTATTATCTGGTGGGCAAGCCTAGTTTTTAAATAGTTTTTAGATAAAATACACTTCTATTTTCACAAATGTAGATCAGTAATTCGTTCGAGGAAGGCCCTTTAAGTAATGCCGAGGAAAAAGATCGAACAGAACTGCGGGTGTGTTTTTAGGCATATGTAAATATTAGGAATATTTATGTTTATATTTTCATAATAAAGAAAGGTGGAAACCTTTGATGATTTACATAATTTTATATTTCAGAATGATTTATTTTACAGAATTAAAGGAGTTAATAATATTTTTTTGATTTGCATATTTTAAATAAATTTATTTAGGTAGAAATGGTGTGCATGCATGAATGCGTTATTCGATTACTATTAAAATCTCAATTATTATGAATGATCAGATATGGATTGATATTTATTTTTTGTTTTATTAGGTAGTTGAAAAAAATAGACAAAATTCGATATCAAATGACTCAAGCAACAATGAGAAACGAAACTTAATACTTGCTTGTTACGAACCGTTTGAATTTGAGTTTGAGAATTATTTTAAGGTTAGTTTGATATATAATATTTTTAAAGATACATTCTTGGAATATTTATTATCATTTTTTTTTGTTTAGGGCCAAAGTAGTATATTTACCGATGAAATTATGGCAAGAATTTCGTCCTTTCTGCAAACTGGGTTTAACCCTGCTGAATCTAAGACTGAAAAAAAGGTATAATTCGAGTTGCCATATTTTTTTAAAATTTTTAGTTAACATAGATATAATAATGAAGTTTAATCCCATTAAAATAACAAATACAACGAAGTACTATTAAAACTAAATATTCCAAATATATTTCACCGAACACAAAAAATAACGAATTCATAATTAATGAAAGGTCTATTTTTTTTAATTAGTTAGTTGAAAGTAGGTTGCAAATTTCAATGACCAAAATCACAAAGAAAAAAAAAGTACTAATATCGTCCCTGTTTTTACGAACTGGCGTATATGAAATTTTATAATTCTCTAGGAGAGTCGTTTTTTAATTTTTATTAAATATTGGTAGATTTTTCTTAAGCAGTATCTTATATTTCTTTTGCGTACCATAATTTTAATATTTGGTAGGGTCAAATCTATAATAGAAATGCATTGTTAAAAAAAACTATTTTGGTACACTTTTAAGACGCAAAAAAATATATACGCCCCTTTGTGTTTTTTTTAACGAGGCGGTAACGATATACGTCTTAACGTTATAAAACAAAACTGCCAACAAAATTTTTAATTTTATTTATTTTACAGCTAATTTGCATTAAGACAGCAGAAAATTTGAAAAAATGTATAAAAGTTAAAACGAACAAATAACAAAAACAATAATATTTTTGATACATTAACTTAGTGCTTTAGCCTAAAATAAAAATCTTTGTAAACATCTTGCCTAATAATAGGATTCTTTCCTTCGCATAGGGATCGCAATGATTCTTATTTCTTTTCAAGAATTTTTTGAGCAGTAGTGTTTAATCGTTCGAGGTTGATATTTCCTGCGTTAGCCTTTCTAGGGAGGCAAATACGTCTAAATGGGCCCTGTAGGTGGTCGGTCTTAAATAAAATTACTGCAAGATTATGTTTTTCCACTTTTACCTCCCTTACTTCCGACAACCTAAATTGTTCGCCCTGATCATCCTTTCTAATTGATAACACTCTGAGGTCTTGAGATAGTTTTTTGAAATCCCAGAAGTCTCCATATTGCATCTCTTGGACTATATAGGGGTGTTTTTTTCTAGCTAACTTAAAAATAGGTACAAGCTGGCTAGGAAGAAATATATCACCTGCTTTTTTTACTGCAGTTGAAATGGCACTGTGGGCTGAGTCGCCCTCACTTTGGCCATGATTCTTTTCAAAGAAGTAGAGTTATCACTACTTCTTACTATCAATACTAGTGCTTTTGGACAAAAAATAAAGAAACATTGAAGGTTTAACTGAATTTTTGTTTTGGCCAAAACACCCGTTGGAAAAAAAATCTACAGCTTTAACACCCTCTTTATCATAAATTTGCAAGAACTTGAAAAGAAATTTCGGATGATCCTCTCTTGCTTTCGCCCTCATGCCATGTATAGCAGTAACAATCTCTGCTTGCGATGTTGTATATTGTAATATTATATACACTTAAACGTTGTTTGTAGAACAAGGCACTCTCATTACTAATTGGTAAGTGGATTACCTGCTGCAAATTAAATACTGCACACATTTTTTTTGGATCCCCTGTAGCCATATCTTTAAGGTTTTGCTTTATTTCGCGAACTTTATTTTTGTTTTTAATGTGAAGCTCATATTCTTTTCCCAACGCTTCCTTCACTATGCCATCGGCATCGGCAGTTTCATGAACCCTGGCGCATAAAGTATAGAGATCTTTTTTTGGATTATGGAATGATAGGTTCATACTGGTAAATATTTTTCTATAGGTGGCCATACTACCTATACTGCTGCTCTCTTTTTTCTGTTCTATAGCATCTTGTTTATACATATCGTACATTTTAACTAAATTAAGTTCAGGATGGAGGTATTCTCGTGAAGTTTTTTGCCGGCAGTAGTGTGACTCTACTTTGGCGAACCTTAAAATATGAGCTCTAATATCAGAATTGATTTTCTCATCTCGTATCTTCGCACCTTCTTTTTTTCCACCTCTTTTTTCTTTCTCGACGGTGCCATTTGGTGAAAGCTTTAGCATGGCTGTTCTTATCATTTTTTCGGAGATAGCCAAAGTATTTAAAAAAAACTTCTTACATACTGGTGTCATAATACCATTTGAAGTCAAAAAATAACGATATGTTAGTTCTCTTCTGGATCCTTCTTTTTTCACCTTCGATTTCTTAATAACTACATGACGGCAAATAAATTCTCTCTGCAGGTCTAATCTTCCTAAGGCGTAAAACTCTTTCATTATGTTTTCTCTTTGTTCTGTAGAGAAGATATTACACTTTTTGTTTTGCATTTGACAGTAACGGCTGTTACAGGTTTCTACAACTTTTTTCGGGGGTACTAAATTCATCGAATTTGGTATGATATAGGCCTGCCCAGAATACTTCTTCTTTTTGGCTTCTTTATACAAATTCTTCTTAACTTTTCTTCCTTCGGCTTCTTTGTTTGTCCCATGAACCACATAATCTTTAAGCTTTCTCTGAATAGGCAATTTACTTTCGCTTAATGAATTGTGTACCAAAATATCTGTATGCGACAAGCAGTCTTCCGTATCTTCCATAAAATGAGTGTAGCACAAAAGTGCACTACATCTGTAGCTCTTACAGCTAAATCAAGAATTAAAAATTACGACTTTTATACTAAACCCTTGAACTCTTTTCTTGTTGGTTACAGTTATTTGCGTTTTTACATTTTGAAAACGTAAAAGGGGCATATCTGAGCCGTCGCTTAACTGTGCTATTATTTCAACATCGGCCTGGTTCTGGTCTATTTGCAAATCTGTATAAAAACGGCACGACGTTAATAAAACAAATTTTAACTTTGAAAAGCAAATAACTTACTTTCGGTCTTTTCATGTTCATCACCAGCATTAGTGTTTTTACGGTTTTGAAAAAATGAAAGGGGAATATCTGATTCGCCGTCTGACTGCAATATCCTATCAACACTGGCCTGATTCTGGTCTATTTGCAAATCTGTATAAAAAGTTAAAATACTAAATTTTTTTCTGAAAACTATTTTTATCGTTATTAAAGTGTGTGACACGTTAAATTTACAGTGCCGAAAAAGTTTCAGAACAATGAAAAAGTATCCTATTATCTCCTAGACTATAAAAAAGTACCTGAAATTAAAATTAAAAAAAAATTAAACTTACCCTGTGGTTCTGTTTCCTTTTTCTTTTCAGAATGTTGTTGATTTTCTGTTTCCATTTCAGTACTATTTAGTTCTTGTAAATCAATAATTTTGCCATAGTACCACTTATTTAAGTAACACATCCTTACGCCGACTCCTTTTTTAAATTTCTGATGTTTTTTTAACGGCCGTAATTCATCCGATGCAACTACATTTCTTTTCCCGTTTCTCCACTCCACTAACACATCCATTATTAAGATTAATTATTACAAAAATATATTTCAATATCGCAGTGTAAAAAACCCGGTAAACTAGTTTTTAAGGTTAAAAATAAACAAGTATAATGTCACAAACTGGCGTATATCGATATACGCCTTGCGTGTCCTGACGAGTCAAATAAAGTTATTTTTTGGAACAGGCGTTTATCATATCGGCCTGTTTGTAATGCTCGGATTTGTACTTTTTGTTTATACGCTAAAACTATTAGTTCATTTATATTTTGAATCGTTCATCAGATATATACGCCCATTTGTGTGCTAATAGTAGACTTTTAATAAATACATTTACGCCAGTAAAATGATTTTTTTGAAAAAAGCACGATATACGCCACTTCGTGAAAAGAGGGACGATATATTCTAATATAATAACATGATTCATGTTAAAATAATAGAAACATAAATATAAATTCAAATATTTCTACTGCTAAAGTAACCCTTAAATGTATGGTATTAAGCCGACCACTCAAATTAGACTAAATGGTGCCCCGTTCTAACTCGTTTATTTCACGATTTACAAAAAAATTTTAATACAAAGTTTTAGGGTTTTTCCTGAATTATTTAAAACACATCACAGCAAAAACATCCGAGCATCGGAACTATGCTATATGATATACAACTTTGGTTTTTTAAATGAAACGCCCTGTATAAGATATTTAGAAAGATGTTTCCTCTCTTATTATAAAGATACTAAGTTGTATACCTTTATCTTAATAGATAACCAAGAAAATTGGCAAAAACCCTGCCATAAGCGGCAATGTGTTAGAGAGAGGATTATTTTTCAGATTTTTCTACATCTTCTCTCTTAACACAGTGTCTCTTATGGCAGGGTTTTGTCAATTTCTTCGGTTATTTATTAAGATTAAGGTATACAACCTGGTATATTTATAATAATAGAGGAATAACCTTTCTAAATATCTAATAATATACAGGGTGTTCCATTTGAAAACCCAAAGTAGTATGCATTTTAACATAGACCCGTAGCTCAGATATTTTTGCTGTTATGTTTATTTAAAAATTCAGGGAAATTCCCAAAACTTTTGTTTTTAATTTTTTTTCCATACTCTCAAATAAACGAGTTAGAAGGGGGTACATTTATAACCAAACACCCTGGACAACACAATTGTGATGCTTACAATATATATTTTCTTTTGTAGAAGACAGATGTTTATAAATCACCATTTCTTATAAAAAACAAATACAAGAAAACCATGTGCAAATTTTGTGAGTCTCATATAGTTTCTAAGCATTTTGTAAGGCACCTGTAAATAAAACATTATGATGAAAGGCAAACTAAAGAACTTTTGAGCTTTAAAACAGGTAGCAGGGAGAGAAAACAGTTGGTTGAAATAATAAGAAATGAAGGCAATTTGGACGACGCAATAAGGGGCAAAATAGTACCAAAAAGACGTAAATTGAGCGAAGAATTAAATAAAAAAGATTATGTAATTTGCCCGCACTATAAAGGATTTTACAGAAGATTATACTTGAGCCGGCATGTAAAAAACTGTTTTGCACGTGACGACGTAAACCTCTTTGTATAACGCATATAGTCGAATGAAAGACTACAATCAATATCATAACCAAGAACATCTACATTTTGTTTTCACAAAATTCACAATATTCACATCCATACGGCAGGGTTCACGGACCAAATAAGCATAATAAATGGCCTGTAGTTTCGTTATATAGTATTCGAAAAGTCGACTTATTTCACTGCCTGGTGACTATCTTTTATTTAATATGTTTTATGCTTTCTAATGCAAAACGGTACGCACTTTCTTATCTTAGTCTTTGAATATCTATAACATGACATGACAACATAATTCGAAAATTTCATCTTCCGGTTAAACCGGAATTAGATGTCATGCAATATAATCAAAAACTAGGACGGGAAAGTGCAACCCGTTTTGCTCTAGTTCAAACCGTTTCAAATTTACAGCTTGTCAAAGCCACCATTAGGTTATGGTTTGTTCACATAGTTTCTATTGTTTAACAGGTTAGTTTACAATTGAATACATGAATATAAACCTAAAATTTTTAGACACCATATATTGTGAAACTGGGGGTAAGAGGTATAAAAAAGTTTAAATTAAGTCAAAGTATGACTTTTTATGCTGAATTAATTGTTACCAAAAATTTCGCAAAATTACAAGAATGTTTGGGATATCCGAGAAAAAAACACAATAAACATATTATATATAATTTTTGAAAATACTGATGTAAAATTAAAACGTCTTTAAAATTGGGTCGGCTGTAAAACTCAAACAGTACTTGGATAATAACAAATAATAAACAAAAACCCCATTTTTTTTATTTCACTTACATCTTAAATAATTGACCCAAAAAATGTTGACGTCCACACGTTAAGTCACGGTCATTACAGCTGACCACGTTTCCTGCCGAATCTATTTCTGGAGCTGAAATATAAAGGCCAACAAGTTGTTGTCTTGTTATATCCCACCAATCCATTTCTCGTCTACGCCTATAGCCACTTCGGTAACACATGCAAAATTGTTTATTTCAACTAGGTATCCACCTGGAACCACACAAATGGAGCCCACGTTGCAATTTTGAGGCTTAAAGGTGTTCATGTCGTGGCGTATTCTTGCAATATCTTCGCGCATCGGCGAAACGTGTTTGATGTATATTTTACCAAATAGCAATAAGCGTTTTTACCAGGATATACAGAAGGATCGACTGATACCACGCGGTAGCCTGGAGGAGCATTTTGTGAGAACTGTTGAAACAAGGCCGGATCGCATTCATCCATGAATGAAACTACATACTGGTCACTGCATTGCAACTGAAAGCCTCTACCTGGTGGAGGCGGTGGTGGTGGGGGATTAGCTCCTCCCGCGGCTTGAGGAGGCTGGGCACTATTTGCAGATATCATGATTAGGCGGACTAGGGATTTAACTACAAACATAGTTAAATGATTTGCTGGAATAGAAGAATATCATATATAATAATGATCGATTTTTTAATTCGAATCGATAAATCAATTCAAATGGATTTGTTTTTAAAATGTTTCACTTTGATACCCAGAATAATTTTTCATAATACATATGTGTTTATAAATTACTCAAAGTTAAAATTAAATAGTTTATTAATAATATGAAAAAAAAAATCAATTAAATTTTGTATCCACCTCGTACATTTTAAGAGATATTTCATTTGGTACACTGTATACTCTGAAGCTATGAAAAATTTTTGAGAAATATACATTCTGCTATTTTCCCCCCCAACTTTTACTGCAACGTTACATGCTGTTCTTGAATATAAAATCGGGTTCCCTTTGTTGTTTCCAAATTTTTGCAAAATTTCGATATCTTGCACCGTTTAGAAGTTATTTAGCAAAATGTGCATGGATGCGTTGCAAACTTTAACGTAAAAACGACAGTCAAAAGAGAGCACCAAAAATGGCAGCGACTCCATGAACGTTTTGCAAAATAACTTTTAAACGGTGCAAAATATCGAACGTGTAAGGAAACGAAAAGTTAGGGAACAAAATTGACAACCTGATTTTATAAGAACGGTGCGGTCGCAGTAAAAAGTTCGAGGGGTCAAAGGGGCACTACCCGAAAAAAAATATTTTTCTAAAATACTTTATAGGTGTTTCGTAGGTATTGATCACAGTATACTGTGTACCAAATTTGAATAAAATATCTCGTAAAATGTATGAAAAATTGAATTTTATGGCTAATTAAATAAAAATAAAAACCAGCAATATGTCACATAAAAGAAGAGGTTATGTTTTGTTAATTCGGTATAAAAACTACATGCTTTTATTTAATATACCTGTATGTAAACGTACTGAAATTTAAAAGACTGCTGAAATAAAGCCTGTGATTAATGTAGCAGATACGGAAATTATTTTTTTACCTTCATTTTCCAGTTGACAATTTTATTTTTAAATTAGGGAACTGTCCCCATCCCCTTTGTCCCAATAATTATGAATTAACGACAAAACTTACAATGGTGAATTTACCAAGGATGTTCTTAAGAAAAGATGTAGAAGAAACTAGATTTTAAATTGGATTAAGCAAAATCCTCATTCTCATTTCGAGATATTTTAGTTTTTTTTTGATTTTTAAGAAATTCACTTCTTTGCGAGCCAGATATTTAAAATTTACGAAAATGATAAGAGCTTTTTTAAATGTCTCTTTTTAAATTATAATTTGACACACAAAAAAACTGAAATATCTCGAAATCCGATAAGAATTGTATAGAGGTAAGTCATGTTTAATCGGTAGCAAATAGGCTCTACTTTCATCTTCCAAAAGGAATACTATAGTATAGATATTATTGCCGAATTATAAAAAACATCGAGTATGATAAGTAAGTGTTTTAAGCTAAACTAAAAAGTATTAAATTTTTGTTGGCAAAAACTCAAATAATATTTAATAAAAAAGACGTTTACCTGGTTGGCTGTTTTAGATTACAAATGTTTCGACGTGTGAACACTGTGAACCATTACTGACTTAACAACAAGGCTATGGAACTGTGTTATAGAGTGGCCAGGCGGCGACGGTATTATGATTTCTAACAAAACACAGTCGCATCTGTATTTAAAAATAACAGTTTTTTCTATCTCTAATATGAAAAGTCCTAAACTCATTAGCGCAAAGCAAACCTATAGGTCTCCAACAAAAAGCACACATCACTTAGCGTAACTTTGATTGGTCAAATATAATTTGCTTACTGTTTTCATGGGATTTCATTGGTGCTGACTTGTTTGTGATTTTTGTTGGAACAGACATAAGTTCTAGGAGAAAGGGATTTGTTGTCTTAGTTTAGAGCATGACTCACCTGCGATAACAGCCGAACCGGATAAGCAGCTATCTTCATAATGAATGGAATGTCCCTATTGTTACTTAAACTAAAAATTTTTGCACAAATTTGACAGTAACATTATCTAGCTCAAGCATAATACTTAAATATTAAGTAGATACTAGCTAGGCAGAATTTTGTGCACACTAACAAAAAAATAGGTTAGCTAATTAACCAACATATGAAAATAATAAATTAATTCAAGAATAAAGTGCACTTTATCATAGTCATACGGCCAAGATACGGCTTATCTTAAATTGACCAAAAGCACAACTCGGACGCGTAATATTTTTCTATTTTATTCGCAAAGGCACGATTCCAATATCAACAAGACATAATAAATATATTTGTCAGCGCTTATCTTCACATAAGTATGTGTTACTCTTACTTACAACGCAGCATTATCTTTAAGGCGTAGTTTATATCATTTAGTAGCCAGGACACTTGTTTTTCTATCCAAAATATATAAAGTATACAAAATGACACCCTTTAATCTAACAACAATGTTGGGTGCCATTTCGAATAGTAATATGACCATTTCATACATTTTGGGTGTCAAATATACCAAAATTAAAAGGGTGCCAGTAATTCATTTTTTTATTATACAATATACACTGGGAGTCACATTTACAAGATTTATATGGGTGCCACTAAATGCAAAACATATATATATATATATATATATATATATATATATATATATATATATATATACAATGTGTCCCAAATTTGGCTTACATGCATTGCTATCTCGTAAACCGCTATAGCTACAGGGTGGGTTAAATTAGGAAAGTTTTAGAGAATTTTATTACAAATTTGATGACGTTTTGAAGTTTAGGATATCTTTTGTGGTTTTCAAGATAATTGGGAAAAATCAAAATGGTGCATTTTCAACTTTTGCCCGTAGCTTCTAAACGACTCGTATTATGGTTTTATGGTTTATACATTATTAGGGCACTTTTATTAGAGGAACATTATGCAGGTAAAACGAAGTTTCTAGCTTCAATTGTTTTTGAGATATTGGCATCAACTTTTTATTTTCTTACCGACGCCATATTGGATTATTGTATTTTTGGAAAGATCTTTTTAAGAGCTTTCCAATGATGTATAACAAGGTAAGATTATTATTTTTCTTGAGCTCTAAAAACCAAAATAATTGTTTTTTTTAAAGTAGGCTTTGATTACGCATGGCGGCCATAATGAAACAAAAGAATGCCGCATGTCAACAATCATTTTGTGTTCGTGAATAGTACTTGTTATCATTTTCTCATTGTGCCGAGTTTTTACAAAGTTTATTTGAGTTTCTTATACTACTTAAAATGGAGGGTAATTATTCCAACGAAGAGAATTTGGATATGATAGAACTTTATTTTAAAGCAAATAGAAATACACAAGCAGCTGCGCGTTCATACGAAGAACAATTTCCAGACCGACATCAACCAAGCCAAAGGCATTTCAGATTTCTAATTGTAAACTTGTTAGCTTATGGGTAAAAATATTAATTCAACCATCGATGTTTCAGATTTTCAACTAAGATATTATACTAACAGTGAATACCTAGTGACTAAAATGTAACTATCACACTATTGAAAATACCTAAACTAAATTTAAATTAACACATAAATAGTATATTGTGTAACAAGTGCGTGAAGTTAACTTTTATACACGAGTGTGATGTTTGTGGCCCGAGCCGAAGGCGAGGGTCACAATATCACACAAGGGTATAAAAGTCTTCACGCACGTATTGCACACTATACTTTTTCTACAACCGTAAATAATACAAGTACGAAATAAAATTAAACTATTTAATTTTCTCCTTTATATAATACAAATTAAACTAATGAACTATTTATTTAATTTTCTGTTTTATAATAATTGTAACTTTTCAATAGAACTTATAGTTAAATTATTTAATTTTCTACTTTATAATAATTGTAACTTTTTAATAGAAATTATAGTTAAATTATTTAATTTTCTTCTTTATAATTATTGTAATTATTAATAGTAATGTTGCAATTTGTTAGATTACTAAATTTAACTTCTGTAGCCTCCTTTGATGATGATTTGTTAATAATATTGCTGCTTGTGATCGAGGTCATATTTGGATTTTGAACTGACAAAAGTCTATTTGAAATATCATTTTTCTTGTTAAGGGAATTTTCTACGTAACCCTCAGCTACCGTTGAAGATTTCCAACCGCCGTGTTGTTTTAACATAAGTAAATCTGCACCGGTTTCAACTAGCAAGGAAGCAGATGATCGTCTGAAACAATGGCCTGTATATTTTTCTGGATGTGGTAGTTTTAAAAATTTTGCTATTTCACTAGGCAATTTTCCAAATTTGTTTATCCCGACGACTTGGCGAGTACATTTTCCTCCTTGATACTTGATGAAGAATTTGTTTTCTTGATAATTTTGGGGACGAAGGGCGGCATATTTTCTGTATAATTCTAAATGCTCGGTAATGATAAATTTTCTTGTTATTTTGGTTTTTGTATCAGGGACGGATACAACAAGAACACTTCCTAAATCTTGAATATCGCACATTTTTAGCTTATAAATTTCGCTTCTTCTTAGAGCACCAACAATCCCAAATATTAATATCACTTTGGTTAATAAAAAAACTTCGTCAGGAGCCTTATTTATGAACTTGAAAATTTGTTCTTTCTCCAATATTCGAGATTTTTGTGGAATATATCCTTCATTCTTCCGTTTTAAAAATGCATGAACTTTTGGATATTTACCAATGTCAATGTTATTTTTAATGCTAATAGTACTTTTTAGCATTGAATAATGACTCCATAGTGTTGATGATTTCACATTTTTTGACAATTCTGATAAATATGCGAGTAAAACATTTTCAGAGAAGGTTTATTATATTGTTCTTACTGCGCCAGGTCATAAATTTATTGTACGTGTTTTCATAAATTTCCTTTGACTTCTGAGGTAACAGAGAATTACTAGCTGTTTTCGCTGCTTCCGTAATATCTGGTGGAGTACACATTTCTATATCAGAGTCCATAAATTGCTTATTATAACTTAAAATAATAAACTGTTCAAATTACTATTCGAACTTAAAGTGTCTATTTTAAACTGTTTGCATTGGCAATTTGACAACTCGTTACCATGACAACGATACAAATTGCGAGGCACGGCCGCCTAATAAAATTATTACCAGTGCGGGCCCGGTGCCTAAAATTAATGGCGGCCCATGCATTTCTTATTGAGCCGGTGCGTGAAGTAAATCCTTTAGGGAAAGCATTGTATTTCACGCATCGGTGCTTGAAAACAAGCTTTAGCTACTGCAATCAGTGTGTAAAATAGGATTTTAAGGACGGTTGTAGAAAAAAAAATATAAGTTACACCACATGCCTCCCTCCATTTTCCACACATTTTTGACATTTCTCCAATACCTTCCGTGTAACCCTTTTTAAGGTGTTCCTGTTAATATTAGCAAAAACATCTCAGACTCTGTCTTCTAGCTCTCTGAAACTTTCTGGCGGAGAAAATTCGTAGACCTCATTTTTTGCGTATCCCCATAAATAAAAATTGGAAGGAGTAATATCCGGTGACCTTGCCGGCCAAGCAACAGGGCCATTATTAGCGGTAATATTTTCCCCGAAAGTATTTCTGAGGACCGCCATCACCTCTCTGGTACCGTGAGCCGGACAGCCATCTTGTTGGAACCAAATATTTTGCAGGTCGTTTGGGGGAACAGAATTTATAACTTCTGGAATAATTTGTTCTCGTAAAAGTTGCAAATATCTGTTACCCGATAAATTTTCTTGGAAAATGAACGGCCCAATCAAACGGTTATCTAAAATACAAATTGTTATGAGTGATTTAAAGCAGAAGTGCATTGTTTGGAATTACCTATAATGCCACACCACACATGGAACCCAAATTTTGTTTGTAAACGTCTTTCTTCTAAATTATGAGGATTCTCGGTGCCCCAGTAATGAGTATTATGTTTATTGAAAATTCCACAGTTTGTAAATCGTGTTTCATCTGTCCAAAGTACTTTAGAATGAAAGTTGGGTATTTGCTGGCATTTGTTGATGAACCATTCACTAACCGTGATTCTTCTAGCAAAATCATTTACCTGAAGACCCTGTACAATAGTAGGTTTATAGGGATGAAAGTGAAGTTTTTTCAAGACTCGTTGGACGGTTGATTTGGGAATTGCCGTTTGTTCTTCAATCTTTCTTACTGAGGTTGTTGGGTTGTCCCTGACACTTTCTATTATAGCTGCGTTTCTTGCTTCATTACCTATTGAATAGGTCTTTGGTTTCGGTTTCAAAAAAGACCCGTAGGCTAACAGGTTAACAATTAGTAATCTGAAATGCCTTTGGTTTGGTTGATGTCGGTCTGGAAATTGTTCTTCGTATGAACGCGCAGCTGCTTGTGTATTTCTATTTGCTTTAAAATAAAGTTCTATCATATCCAAATTCTCTTCGTTGGAATAATTACCCTCCATTTTAAGTAGTATAAAAAACTCAAATAAACTTTGTAAAAACTCGGCACAACGAGAAAATGATAGCAAGTACTATTCAGGAACACAAAATGATTGTTGACATGCGGCATTCTTTTGTTTCATTATGGCCGCCATGCGTAATCAAAGCCTACTTAAAAAAAAACAATTATTTTGGTTTTTAGAGCTCAAGAAAAATAATAATCTTACCTTGTTATACATCATTGGAAAGCTCTTAAAAAGATCTTTCCAAAAATACAATAATCCAATATGGCGTCGGTAAGAAAATAAAAAGTTGATGCCAATATCTCAAAAACAATTGAAGCTAGAAACTTCGTTTTACCTGCATAATGTTCCTCTAATAAAAGTGCCCTAATAATGTATAAACCATAAAACCATAATACGAGTCGTTTAGAAGCTACGGGCAAAAGTTGAAAATGCACCATTTTGATTTTTCCCAATTATCTTGAAAACCACAAAAGATATCCTAAACTTCAAAACGTCATCAAATTTGTAATAAAATATATATATATATATAGCGGTTTACGAGATAGCAATGCATGTAAGCCAAATTTGGGACACATTGTATACAGGGTGACAATTTAAAAACTTGAAATGGCCATATCTTAGGAAGGAAAAACTTAATGAAAAAACGCTCAAAATACTTTCGATAAAATGAAGAGGGAACAAATAAAAGCGTATTATTCGACCCTTTTCTGTAACCCCTTGGGCAGGGTGAGATAAACCCCTAAAATCTTAAATAGAAAGGGGGGTCGAGCGATACATCATCTTAAAGTTCTTGAAAAATGCTTTCCAATGGTACCATAGAAAGCTGTTTTTCGTGAAATTCTTCGGTGTTTATTAAAGGAAACAATAAATTAAAACACAATTGTGAAATTTTTTATAATTATTTAATTAAATGTTCAAAATAGTTCCCGTTGTTTTGAAGACAATAATAAAGCCTTTGTTCAAATTCTTCGCGTACATTTGCAAATGTTTCTCTGGATATAGCACAGCATTCCTGAACTATCCTGTCCTTGAGTTGCTCTATTGACTCAGGTTGCGTTTTAAACACCACAGATTTAAGGTGACCCCACAAAAAGAAGTCAAGAGGTGTTAGGTCCGGGGATCTAGGTGGCCATTCAACAGGACCTCTTCTTCCAATCCATTGGTTGGGATAATTATCATCCAACCATTGCCTGAAGGGAACTACATAATGAGGAGGTGCCCCATCGTGTTGAAAATGTAGTAAGCGTTCTTCTAATGCTAAATTTCCTTATATGTCGCTGATTTTCTAATTCCCGCACTATTAGTGGTTCAATAGACCTCTGTAGTATTTCTACATCCATGTCGCCATTTAAATTCGCTTCTATAAATATTGGGCCGATAATTACGTCTCCCAAGATACCAGCCCAATATGTATGTTCTTCTTTAAATACGTGTGGGTTCTCGTCATTCCAGTAACGACAGTTTTGCTTATTAACATGTCCATTCAAATAAAAGGTACATTCATCACTGAAACAAATATTTTTAACTAGTCGAGGTTCTGCCGTAATTCTATCTGTCATTATTTCACAAAACTGGATTCTTCTATCCGGGTCGTCGTCACCAAGTTCTTGCAGTTTATAGGGATGAATCTTATGAAATTTAAGTACCTTTCTTATTGTTTCACGAGATAAGCCAGTTGCTACAGCTGCTTGACGAGTTGATAAAGTTGAATTAATTGCAAACTGCCCCAGAACTTCAATTTGCGCTGCTTCGTCAACTAGTCTCAGTTGATTTCTCTTTTTATTCGCGACAAAGCCAGTTTCTTCAAATTTGGCTACTAGTTGGCGAACATACTCCGGACTTACATTTTGACCTGGATGGCTTTCATTAAATCTTTGGGCTGTCCTTAAGAAACATTGATCCTGAGAACCATAAATTCACGAAAAACAGCTTTCTATGGTACCATTGGAAAGCATTTTTCAAGAGCTTTAAGATGATTTATCACTCGACCCCCCTTTCTAGTTAAGATTTTAGGGGTGTATCTCACCCTGCCCAAGGTGTTACAGATAAGGGTCGAATAATACGCTTTTATTTGTTCCCTCTTCATTTTATAAAAAGTGTTTTGAGCGTTTTTTGATTAAGTTTTTCCTTCCTAAGATATCCCATTTCAAGTTTTTAAATTGTCACCCTGTATATATATATATATATATATATATATTATAAGTCCATATTTCCTTTCGTTTTGTAGCTAATGATTTGAAATTTTGCACAGTGTTAGAACTTGACAAGATACATCTTTCAACATATTACGGTCCAATTTCGTTTAAAAACCCTGCCTACTAGGACCTTGCAAGTAGTCCCAATTTCCCGTATTTTGCTTCACGATAAAGACATCAAAAAAAGTCATTAGAAAAAGTTGTTTGAAATGTAATTCTAACCTACTATACGAAGTTTCAGCGATAAATTCGCATTTTTACTTTTTCACAAAATTTGGATAATTACGAATCAGACCCGGTATAATTCTGGTTTTTATCTTTCCATTTTTACCTAGGGCGTTAGATTTAACAAGATTGCACTAAAATCAAAATCTGACGATTAAATTTGTCAGATTTAATGAAAATTTAACTGCTAATCTAGTTTTAAAAGTATTTATTGCATAACAAGGAAAATGCTGATTCAGTATTTAAGTTTAACAGAAAAAATCAAATTAATTAAGCTTTTTGGCGCAGAAAAGTAGCACAAGAGTTTAACAAAAGGCAAACGATGCGATTATGCGAAATAATATTCATCACGAAACTGAAGCCGCTTTATATGAATACATTTTTTACGAAATGGCAGTGTGCTAAAAATCGTTAAACAGTAATTTAGGTAAAAATATATGATGCGCGTATCTAAGACGCAAATCAAAACAAGTCCTCATGGTCTACGACCTCTAGGTCCTGATCCGTAACTATCCAAATTTGGTAAAAATGTTAAAATACGAATTTGATGCTAAAGTTTCGTATGTTTTGTAAGAAATAAATTTTAAGCAATTTTTTCTAATTCTTTTTTAATATCTTTATCGTGAAACAAAACAAAACAAACATATTTTGCTTCGTGGTTAAGATAAAAAAAATTCATACGAAAAAGTTGTTTAGATTTCAATTTTAAGCCACTATACCAAATTTTACAGCAAAATTAGGTTTTTTTACTGTGAATAATTATGTATCAGACTCTGTACAGATCGAGTTTTGATGCAGTATTTTTAAATAAACTGCCGTGAAATAAAAAAGAAGATTTTAAAAATACATAAAACATTATTATTTATTTAACAGAAAATAGAATGTGAATTTAAATACATTTACTAAATATAAAAATTATCGAATATATCCTTTTTCTAGTAAGCCGCCTCCAACTCTTATACATTTTTCAATTATCTTGCGGTTATGTTCAGCTACTCTCCTTAATTCATGTATGCTAATACCATTGTAGGCTTCTCTAATTTTTGTGCAAAGCTCATCTTTATTTCGTGGTCTTGTTTTGTACACCTTGTTCTTGATGTGTCCCTAGAAATAAAAATCTAGCGGCGATAAATCAGGGGACCTTGAGGGCCACTGTTCATAGGGACTAGTCCTGTCTATCCAACGTAAATTCAAAGTCAAAAAACATTTATTTGTCAAATAGATACACCAATTTATAACATGGTATTGGTATAAAAAAAATTGTTTAACCTATTCTACAAATTAGACAGCCTCTAGATTACAAAACCGGTTACATTGCGCCCCTAAGCAAGGTGTACAATGTGAGGCTACCCTAAAGAAAAACCTTTACGAACAATATTAATAATTAGTATATATAATTAATCAATTAATACAAATATATGTAAATGATTGTGCAAGCGTGCAAGGAAAAATATTGGTAAATTATTTATTCTTTAAATGTGTTTATAGAGTGGGACAAACGAGAGGTTGAGAAGAAGGCGAAAGCTGGCCGACCTACTGCGGTGGGGTGTGGGAGATAGAGTTAATAAGTCTTGTTGGATGGGACAATCGGGCAGATTACTACTAAGAATGATAAATCACAACAGCAACAACAATTTAGACGGTACATTGAGTATATACACAGTTAATATAGAACTTAATTACTATCGGATATTGGATAACTAATCTATAGTAAGTGTTGTTCATATAATAAGTTAGTTTTAACATGTTTTGAAAATTCCTTAAGGCAAAGATTTTTTGCATCTTCCGATAACTCATTCCACATTTGAGTAGCGACAAATGTAAAAGAGCGCTGAAATGCAGAAGTTCTATGCTGCGGCACTACAAACTGCTGATTGTATCTAGTACTATGCGTTTGTGTAAAAGTTGAAAAATTTGCTGACAAATAACTGGGCATGCCTGTCTTAATTACGCGATAAATAAAAGAATACATTTGATACTTCCTGCGATTGTTCATGTTTAATATCTTCTCATTAGTTAAGTAAGGGGTAATATGGTGTCTATAAGGAATATAGTAGGAAAATCTCATACATGAATTTTGAACTTTCTGTATCATTTGTTTAGTACGAGATGATAAGGAATCCCCGTAAACAACATCTCCGTAGTCAAACAATGATAATACCAGAGTTTCACACAAAAAATATTTTTGTTTGGAGGGAAGTACTTTTTTAAATTTATATAATTTCCTAAGACGGAGATATGCTGCCTTTATTTTGATTTTTATATGTAAATCGAATGAAATTGCACTGTCAAAAGTTACGCCTAAATTTTTTGCATGATCGACAATTGGAATTATGCTGTTATTTAAATGTATATTTAGATTATTTTCAATATTTTTTCTGATACTGTTGTTAGCGTTAAAAATAAGAATTTGTGATTTTGAAGCATTTAGTTTTAAGTTGTGATCCTTTGCATAGTTGTCAATGTTTTTTAGGTCGGAAATTAGGAGTTCATGCCCTATGTCGATGTTATTGTTGTTAATTGGTAAATATATTTGAGAATCGTCCGCATATTGTTGAAGTCTCGCGTGTTTCACGGCTTTGTCCATGTCTGCCACATATATTGAGAATAACAATGGATATAAGACGGAACCTTGAGGCACTCCCCGAGTGACTGGTTGAAAATCTGAACTTAGGTTACGCGATTCTTTGCTAATTAATACGCGGCTTTCTCGATTATTAATATAATTTTTGAAAAATTCAAGAGCGTTTTCTGATAGACCAAAGTAGCGTAGCTTGGCTAATAACATACTATGATTTATGGTATCAAATGCTTTGCTAAAGTCTAAGAGAGCCATACAGGTACTATTTTTTTTCTCTTCGTTTTGACGAATATTATTAAGTATGTTTACTAAGCTTGTACAAGTGCTAAAACTTTTTCTAAAGCCCGACTGGCACTCAGGAATTATATTTTGGTTTTCTGCAAAATGAGAGAGTTGAATCGAAATGTGCTTTTCAATTATCTTAGACACAGCTGGTAGAATGCTGATGGGCCTCAGATCTGTAAAGTCCTTAGGGTTTTCAACTTTAGCAATTGGTTTAATTATAGCTTTTTTCCGTAATGAAGGGTATTTGTTCTCAAGAATACATGTATTTATGATATTAATTAACGTATTTGTGCAAAAAGGTAAACAAAGTTTTATATCCTTGATTGATAGACCATCTTCGCCAACAGCATTAGAAGATATAGAAGAGATAATTTTGTGCAGTGTCATTTCGTCTATGAGCTGAAATTCAAATGTTTTATCAGAAAGCCGATTGTGTTCGTAAAATCTTATCAATTCCTTAGAAGTCGTATCTGGTAGGTTATTGGTTATTTGAAAAAAATCGTGTATATCTGAAGGACTGATCAGTTGTTCCGGTAGTTCATTAAAATTTTTGTTACGCTTTAAATTAAGTTTATCAGCAGTGGACCAAAGTTCTCGTCCCTTTTTTAGACCCATTAGATTAAAGTATGTTATTTTTTCTCTTAAAATTGCATGTTTAGTAAAATTCTTAAGATGTCTGTAATATTGAAGTTGACCTACTGTTTTATTTTTTTGATACTTACGATGTGCTCTATCTCTTATTTTAATCAGTGTTTTTATGTTGTTAGTGATCCACGGCATAAAGGGCTTTTCTTTGTATTTTTTGGTTTTTAGAGGTGCATGCTTATTAATGTGATTTAGGATATTTTGATTAAAAATTTTTATTTTTTCATCGATGTTTCTAGCATAGTACAATTCTTCCCAGCGAATACAGGCACCCTCAAACATAAATGCGTGTTCATTGATATTCTTGTAATCACGATACGTTACATACCTTATTGCATCACTGACGATGGCCTCCTTGAAGATTGTGTAAACAAGATTGTGATCTGTCAATGTCTCAGAGACTGGTAAAGACCTCGACTTAAGTGACAGTAAGTTTTTGTTTGCAATAATCATATCGATTAAACTTATGTAAATTTATTCTAGTTAGTTCAGAAATACGTTGAGATAAATTAAATGTCTCCAAAATAGTCTTTAATCTATTAGAATAGAGAGTCTGGGCTAAAAAATCTATATTTAGATCTCCTGTTATTAATATATAATCAAAATCAGGAACTGTCAAAGACAAAATGTCTTCTAAATTATCCAAGAAGAGAGTATTATTGCCAGAAGGCGGACGATAAATATTAAGAAGCAAACAAGACTTAGTTTTTAATTTGAAAGAAAGTCCGATAATTTCTAGATCATTATAGATAGAATTTAAACTAAAATTTTTAACTGTTACCTTTTTTTTAACATTTATCGCTACTCCACCACCTCTGCTCTCTCTGTCCTTTCGAAAAAACCTGTACCTGGGTATATCCAAAGAGCTACTGTCAGTATTTGTATTCAGCCATGTTTCTGTAAGACAGAGCACATTGAAAGAATAGTGAAATAAATAATTCGTCAAATCCATTATTCAAAGACCTAACATTTAAATGTCCAAGCAAAAAGTTATTATTTTTGTCAATATCGTTACCGATACCAACCCCACTGTCCGACATCCTATTAAGAGCAAAATTAGCCATGGTCGTTAATAGTCTCGCCCAACAAGACCCACCGCACAACCGACGCGCCTCCGCCCCGCATCAGCCCCTCCAATCCTATAACGAAAAGAGACATATATAAATAAAAACTAAAGAGGAGACACTTCATCCCCACGTACACGCTTACACAAACAAGATAAACATAAAAAATGGATGGAAATGTCATAGTCAATGATCAGAAAGCGCTCACGTTCTCATCTTAATTATAGTTTCTTTACTTATATAATAACATAAATATTAAGATATATATTAAGATATAACTTTGTACGGATATCATAAGATAAAACATCGAGAACAAAGTAATCTTAATATGTCAGCTATTGCAAAAAAAATAAATAAAAAGCAAATAAAATAAGTACATTCTGCCTCATTACCTTCCCTCTGAAAATTTAGCCAGCATAAATAAATAATATTTTTCCCTACCCTTCCTATCCTATTTCACTAGCTGACACAAAACAAGAAAAAGGAAAAAAAAAATAACCGAGCGGTTCCCGCTTGAAGCTCAAACTTGAATTCAACCTAATTTATATTAAAATATTAAACGAAAAAAAAAAAGGAAAAAGAAATATCCGAGCGGTTACCCACTTCACGCCCTACCTTAAATCTAATCTAAATTAAATTAAAATACTAAATGAAGTCTCATTATATTCTCAAAACTGTCTATTAATAAATGTGGACCATACTGAAATGCAAAAAAAATAAGGACTTACATCTTACTCCGAAACGAAGTAGTACATAGGTTAACAATTTGTTTTCACTTTTTTCCTATAGCACTAAGATCAATTACACTAGAAATTCTATGCACCACATTATTAGCCTTTACGTAAATATTACCCTTTAAAATCCATGCATATTTACTGGAAAATTCACGAATAGCACATTCGAACAACGCGAGGCGTACTCTTGTCAGGTCTTCTTTTATTTTTATGTTACTGTTCTTCAATTGTTTACGAGCCTTTAAGACAAGTACCCGAGCATCGTCCGAGAAAATATGCACCAACACAGCCGGAGGTTTGTCGTTTGCATTTTTTGGAGCAACTCGGTTACATTTTTCGATATCACTCGTTGTGATATTTACTTTTAGCGTTTCTGTAAACAGATTTAGGACATTGGAACGTTGATCTTCTCCATTTTGCGTAGGCATATTGAATATGCGCACATTTAACTGACGCGATGATTGTCCTTGGGCGTCTATTAATTTTTCCAATTGTTTGTTATTACTATGAAGTGTATTAATTTTATCCTCCAAGGAACTGATTTTGGCGTCCTGACCCTTCAGATGTTCCTCGAACTGTTTTTCGACTATACGAGCTACCTTGTCGGCAATATCCTGTAGAAACTTTTCGTTGAAAGTAGTAAATGTTGATTTAACCATCGACGTACCACCCTAGCGTTATAGATTGAGGCACCATCCTGTTGAAAATATATTTCTCGACGCAGATTTAGAGGCAACTCTTCAATAATGTCCCAAAGTTCATTTTCTTAAAAGTTGAGTAGCCGTTCAGCGTTTAAAGTTGTTTCGAAAAAAAAAGACCAATTATTCTTTCACCTCATATTCCGGCCCATATATTGACTTTTTCTGAATATTGGTCTTTGCAGTTAATAATCCAATGGGGATTTTCTGTTGCCCAGTGTCTACAATTTTGTGATGAAACTACCCCATTGGTAGTAAAAGTCGCTTCATCGGTATACATAATTTTTTTTAAAAAATTTCGGTCATTTAGATAATTTTCTTGGACTCAGTAACAAAATTCTAGTCTTTTGTTCTCATCATCTTCTTTTAGCGTATGCAAAAATTTTGGCTTGTAAGGTTTTATTTTATTACGTATGAAACACCTCCTTACTTTATCTTTCGAAATATTTAATTGCAAACCTAGAGGTCGTAGACCAATTTGAGGATTATTTTGATTTGCTGCTAATATACGTGCATCACTAACATACTTTCGATTTCTACGTAGATGACCATTTAATGGTTTTTTTCAATACACTTCCCGTTTCATTGAAAAGTTTATTCAAAGCGGATGCTGTTCCGTGATGTATAGGATTTCGCAGTGGATGTCTTGCATTAAACTCTCGTGCTACTTCTCTGCAATTTCGGTTATTATCACCAAATAATTTAATAATTTCAATTTTTTCTTTTGAACTGGCATTTTTACTATTATGCAATAATAAATTTCATAACAATATCAATAATTACGCTGTCATTAGCTCCGGCGAATATAGAACTAAAGTTTTATCTTCATGGCTATCTTGACAAATTTAAATCAAAGCCGATGCAGTTCCATGATGAACAGGATTTTGCAGTGGATGTCTTACGTTAAATTCTTGTGTTACTTTTCCGCAACTTCATTATCATTTTATTTTTATTAGCTACAAATGGTTTACTTTCAATTTGTTTTAAATGTTGAAATGGCATTTTTATTATTATGAAATATTAAATTTAAAAACAAGACCTTAAATTTAATTTTCATTAAATCTGACAAATCTAAACGTTACATTTTGTTTTAATGACAATATTGTTATTTCTAATGCTCTAGGTAAAACAATAAAATTTAAAACTCTAAAAATACTATACCGGGCCTGATCCCAAATTATCAAAAATTTGGTGCTGAAATTCGATACATTGGGTTAAAATTAAGTCCTGAACAACTTTTTTAATGATTTTTTTTCATATCTCTATTGTGAAGGAAAATATGGCAAATTGGAACAACTAATAGGCTCGTTGAAGACCGGGTTTTTACGTTCGATTGAGAGATAGATCTTGTAAAACTCTAAAATTTTAAATAGCAAGCTGAAAAACTAGAAAAAATATAGATTAGTACTAAAAAGTTTTATAATTTCAATTTTTTCTGTTAAACTTAAATAAATAATATAAAAAGAAGATTAGTAATTATTAAGTAAATTTTTATTTAATCTGATAAATTTAAACCTCAGATTTTATTTTTAAGACAATCTTGTTAAATTAAACGCCCTAGGTAAAAATGGAAAGATAAAAACCAGAATTTACCGGGTCTGATACGTAATTATGCAAATTTTCTGAAAAAGTAAAAATGCTAATTTATTGCTGAAACGTATAGTAGGTTAGAATTACATTCCGAACAACTTTGTCTAATGACTTTTTTTGATATCTTTATTGCGAAGCAAAATACGGAAAAGTGGTACTACTGCAAGGTCGTAGTAAGCGGGGCTTTTTAGCGAAATTGAACAGTAATATCTTGAAAAATGTATATTATCAAGTTCTACCACTGCACAAAATTTCAAATTATTAGCTATAAAACAAATGAAAATATGGACTTGTCTTCATCTTATATGCGACACACTGCATATATGATATATATATATATATATATATATATATATATATATATATATATATATATATATATATATATATATATATATATATATATATATATATATATATATATATATATATATATATATATATATATATATATATATATATATATATATATATATATATATATATATATATATATATATATATATATATATATATATATATATATATATATATATATATATATATATATATATATATATATATATATATATATATATATATATATATATATATATATATATATATATATATATATATATATATATATATATATATATATATATATATATATATATATATATATATATATATATATATATATATATATATATATATAGTTGTGGATTTGACCGGACAATTGACCGGTCAGTTGACCAATTGATTGATAGACATAATTTTTAAAATACCATTTCACACAAAGCCAAACTTAAAATAAAACTTTATTCTCAAATAACATCATATTTAACGATGGAAACCTAAAAAAGATTAACACTTAAAAAAAGAAACTATGTTTTTTAGTTAAGTTATTTATGTAGCAATGTAGCTAATGGTAAATTCTCATCTTCGGACCCATTGGACGCTAGCTGCTCAGCCTCGGATGCTAGCTGCTCGGCCTCGGCTTCGGAAGATGAAGATACATCAGCTTTTCCAGATTTATCCATTATATTTAAGTTATATTTAACATAAACTAATTTTCCGGATCTTGTAGTGGTAAGTCTATTTCTTAATTTGCTGTGAACAATTCCCCATATCGACCAATTTCTTTCACAAGAAGCTGATGAAGCCGACATACTCAATAACTTAATAGCTATATCGTAGAGTATCGACTTTTTCTGCCAACTCCCCCACCAAGTTGATGGCGTAATATCTGATGATGTTTTACGAACTGATGTAATACCTTTCACCGCTGTCCATATTATTCGATTATTAAATTCATTTGATGCTGTTCTGAAATTTGATATTTCTCCAATAATCTCAACATCAGTTTTGTTCACACTAAGTTGTACTATTAAAGAAGTAGCAGATTCCAGCTCGTCAAGGGTTAAGTTTCCTCCTTTATATCTAGGATCAAGTAGATACGTTGCATTATGTGTATTGGTACAGGCCATAGCAATTCTTTTTATTACTGCAGTGGTTGTCATTTTTTCTTCTTCTCGAAGAAATGGATTTTAAGAGACAAAAGTATTGAAGTGTTCTTTTAATGAGTACAACTTGGGCCGGACATCTGACAAAGTAGCAGTAGTATTTTCCATAAAGGCTATTAAACGAAAAACAGGACTCAGTAACTCAATGAACTTAACATTTCGATCCCAAAATACATCATCACTAAGAATAGCGGATTTTATTTTATTAGTTGCCAGGGTCTCAACTTCGGGGTTAATTAAACATTCTTTAAGTAGCTGTTTATTTACTTGAATACTTTCCATACATGTGACTGTACTACCCCATCTCGTTACGATGGGTAGTTTGAGGGATTTAACAGTATTCCCCTGCTTCTCGGATAAAATGGCGTTGGGAATTTGTTTCAATTTGAAAAATTTGACAATCTCCTCACATTAACATGATCAGAGACGGTTTTCAGCGTTTCAATGTCTTTCCGTAATAAATTTAAAATGTGGGAAATACAGCCGTATGTTTGTAGATTTGGAAATGTTTCTTTTAATTGGGCCCATGCAGCCTGCATATTTGCTGCATTGTCAGTCACCAGAGAGGTGATTTTATTCTCACCAATTTCTTTGATTATCCTGGGTATTTCACTGGCAATATATTGGCCTGTGTGACGAAATGCCTGAGGTTGTGAAAAGTCATAAAAATAATCTCCGTTACTTGTATGAACCATGTAGTTTATTAACCCTTCATTACGGATATTAGTCCAGCCATCACTCATTAGAGTTATATTGTCTTCAATATAAGTATTTCTTTGACACTAAAAATCGATAAAAATGCGCTCTCACACATCTTTATCAAAAGTTCTTGGCCGGAAAAGATATACGTTTAATAGCAGAAATATATAATTTCTGCAGGTGCAAAACGGCCTACAAGAAGAATTGCTTTCGATTATGTCACAGGGTACCCTATGGCTTTGCAGCCGGAAATCACCGGAGCCCCAATAGGTGGTGCTAAATGTTACATTTAACTTGTAGCACTGTTTCAGTATGGTAGACGTTTCGTTTTCGATTTTGTCATATCGAGCAATCTGTTATTTCAGATCTCCCTGGGTACAAACCTGCCTCTGATGAGGGTACAAGCCCAGAAATCATGATCGCAGGAGGGTACCCTGTGACATAATCGAAAGCAATTCTTCTTGTAGGCCGTTTTGCACCTGCAGAAATTATATATTTCTGCTATTATACGTATCTCTTTGACGTTATTTTTTATTTTGTTATAGCATCTATCAAGGTGGGAGGTAGACATAGTTTTCCTATCGGGGAGTTTAAAAGCTGGTCGAAGTTTTCCAAAAAAATGTTTCCATTTATCTGACTCAAACATTGACAAGGCGCAATTGGATGAGTAAACAGCTTCACAAAAAAGAGTTTGTAGCTCAGACTGTTCAGAATCGCTTACCGTGTCAAAAAATGATGACAATGTCTGCATTCTTACTCGTTTAGAACTAGTCTGAGAAGAACCAGCTGAAGCAATGTGGTCTTCATCATGCGGCTTCTTGCTTTTCACAGTAGCTGTTTTTTCTTTTTCTAGGTTTTGAAATATGGATACATCTTCATCATCGGATGATTCATTGAAACTAGGCTTTGATTTGTCCAACTGGAAACGAAAAAAAAGTAAAAATGTTGTAGTTTGGATTCAGAATATCGGTAACGCGCCGAATACATCGTGTTTTACCCTAATGAAAATGTTTCTTTACTAATAATTTCAACATCATTCTACATGTGTCATCTAACAAATTCTGTATAATAGGTATTTGTATTTTGATCATACTTAATTTTACTTTAAGAAAAACTAACTAAGAATATTAAAAAGTATTTCATGCTTTTGAACTTAATTTTTTGACTAATGTATAATTCCTACTTTATTTAGGTCATCATCTAAACTGAAAATTAAATTGTATTTACATGGTAAGTACTTACATATTCATTGCGAACTCCTTCGGGAACTGATTTGCACTTATCACTTATATGTTTTTTCATTCTGTCAGCATGCGTAATATAAATGACTCCACAGTAGTTACATTTTCCTTTAACTTTGTTATTTTCTCGTATTTCTGTAAAACAATTCCAAATCTTGTTCTTGGATTTACCGGAAAAACTCATCATAAATTAGGTAACGTGGCCAACACAGATAACACTAGCGTTACTAAATGCGAAATGAATGAAAATAAAATAGTCTTCGAATAAACCTATTTTTCCCATTTGTTGATCCCTATTTTATTCGTTCGAGAATTCGAAGAAATACTTAAACGCACCGATAACAGTTCCCGGAATTCAAAGCCGTGAGTTTCACAGTTTATAAATACTAAGCTTGAACTGTTGTTTTTATAAAAAAAATCTTGTATGTAAATTCTATGGCGTTGGCGATGGCGTAATAGATCGTAACTAAAAAAATAATATTTACCGACAATATCTGAAAAAACTGAAATAGAATGTTCAAACCAAGTTAGGTATTTGACCAGTCAAATAGACCTCGGTCAATTGACTAATCCTAACTATATATATATATATATATATATATATATATATATATATATACAGTGTGTCCCATTTTGGTCATACATGTATTGGGATCTTGCGAACTATAAGAGATAGAAGGAAGGTTAAATGAGGAAAGTTTTAGACACTTTAGTTAATAATTGAATGGCTCTTGCTGCGAGGTTCTAGATATTTTGGTTTTTTAGATATTTTGAAAAAACAAAAAAGATGCATTTTTGAAAATGGCTCGTAATTTCTTTATTTATGAAAATTTTCAAAAACAGTAATCACATTTTCAGAGGAACTTTTTATGAGGAATTCATCGGTATTGTCAGATTTTATTTACGTTTCGGTTTTTTGGAACCATCATCAACATCTTTTTTTTAAATACGGACCTGCATTTTTTATTCCGGATTTTACGAGCTTCTGATATCCCAAAATCAATGAGGTAACGCACTTCTTTCGAAAATTTATATTTTTGGTACTTTCCATAAGAAGTCAATGTGTTAGAAAGAGTCAAAAGATATGGGTTTAGGTCTCTCTCTAACACATGGAGTTCTTATGGAAAGTAGCAAAAATATAGAATTTTATAATAAGTGCGTTACGTCATTGATTTTGGAATATCAGAAGCTCTTAAAATCTGAAATAAAAAATGCAGGTCCGTATTTAAAAAAAAGAAGTTGATGATGGTTCCAAAAAACAGAAACGTTGTGAATAAAATCTGATCATACAGATAGATTCCTCGTAAAAAGTTCCTCTGAAAATGTGATTACTGTTTTTGAAAATTTTCATAAATAAAGAAATTACGAGACATTTTCGAAAATGCATCTTTTTTGTTTTTTCAAAATATCTAAAAAACCAAAATATCTAGAACCTCGCAGCAAGCGCCGTTCAATTACTAACTCAATTGTCTAAAATTTTCCTCATTTAACCGTCCTTCTATCTCTTATAGTTTCCAAGATCCCAATACATGTATGACCAAAATGGGACACATGTATATATATATATATATATATATATATATATATATATATATATATATATATATATATATATATATATATATATATATATATATATATATATATATATATATATATATATATATATATATATATATATATATATATATATATATATATATATATATATATATATATATATATATATATATATATATATATATATATATATATATATATATATATATATATATATATATATATATATATATATATATATATATATATATATATATATATATATATATATATATATATATATATATATATATATATATATATATATATATATATATATATATATATATATATATATATATATATATATATATATATATATATATATATATATATATATATATATATATATATATATATATATATATATATATATATATATATATATATATATATATATATATATATATATATATATATATATATATATATATATATATATATATATATATATATACATATATACGTATATTTATATATATATATATATACATATATAAATATATATATATATATATATATATATATATATATATATATATATATATATATATATATATATATATATATATATATATATTTATATATAAATAAGGCCATATATATAAGTTTTTCTGGATATTTTGTACAAACTTTTATTCTGATTTTGGTAAGTGATCATAGAATAAATGACAGTCCTTTAGAATAACAGTTTTTAACTGTTGAAGGTGATCCCATTTTTGTTTTTTTATTTTAATAGGTGCTCTTCGCAATTGGGTAAATGATGATAAATCAGGCACTGGCTTATCTACTCGTCGGTGGGGAAGATTCTGAAAATCTTCATTAAAACCTAATTTAACTTGAATGGTACCATCAGGGCTATATTTTATAACTTTAATATTATTAACGGTAGGATCATTTACCCGCCGGCCTGGTCTTATGGAGTCAAATTTCGGTGACATTGAATAATCTTTTATAAAGTCGAAATTAATGTTTTTAACTAAATAAGGATTTATTTTTCTTGCACCTGTTGTAACTTTAAAGTAATCGCTTGGTAAATATATTGACTTATTTTTAAGATTCTTTTCGATAGTAGCGTGAACCGAATCTACTTCCATTTGCGTGTGTCCGCGCTCAAGATATTTTTGGTAAATTGTAATGTTCTTATGAACACTTAAGCTTAACAAGGCATTTGACAATACAAAATTTTTATTCTGATAAGTGCACCCATCACTCCATATTATAACGGTTTTATTTAAGTCTTCAATCTGTAAAAGGTAATCAATGATACAACTAGCAAAAGTATTCGCTGTAATATCGGCCTCGGTTTCATTAAACCAATAGCAAACACAGTGGTGACTATTAATGTTAAATACGGTAAAATTATGACAAAGTAATTTTGTTTTATAATATAAAGCTGAAGCATTGAAAGATGGGCATACTTTTACAGCCTGCATATCTTGAGCTAAAACAATAACTTTGCCTTGTGCTCCCAAGAGTTTATCTTTATTTTTCTCTTCCCTCGCTAATGTTTTTCTTGTAATGTGTTCTTCGTAGGTCTTATCATCTAAATTTTTGGCTTCATATGAACAGCAGGTATCGCATTTATCTTTTTTGGGTGGCTGGAAAGCAATATTTTGGTCTTTTACAGTACAATCAAATGTATGCCTGCATAAAGGCTTTGCGCTGAGATTCTTTTCCAAAGAGTATTTCTGATATTCTCTATAAACTGCAGACATAGAATGTCCATATATTGGTTCCAAATACAACTTACTAGTAGATTTTCTGCAGTAATGGGATGGAAGTTTTGCTAAAGAATCGAGAAATTGTACAAGAATTCCTTTCGCAACAGCACTGTCATTTCTAGGTACCTGATTTTTTCGTACAGTATGGTTTGCAGCTTCTTTTGAAGGATGAATCCCTGATTCACAGTTTTGAACCCATTTTAAAACACTCCATTCTCGAAGACCGAATGTCGAAAGAAAAGTTGTTTTACATACCTTAAATACTCTTCCATTTATATTAAGTGTATATTTTAAAGTTGAGCTTCTTCTTGAAACATCAGTCGGACCCTTTGTCAATCGCGCCGGCTCTGCTTTTGTAACAAGCGAACATATGTATATTTTTCTTTGGTCCCAACTCATTTGGGACCAAAATTTGATGAACAGTTGGTTTCTGTTTTCTTCGGAAATTTCCTGACAGTTCCTGACTTTCGATTTGAAGTGCAGCGGGGGCCCATTTTTCTCTCATCTCTTTCGGTCCCTCTTTTGGCAGGCGCACCTTTAGCTCTACTCCAACCCTTGTAAGATTTTCCTTGCTCTCTTAACTTTTTGTTTTTATAGTCTGTCCAGTTTTCCATATTTCTTTTTCTTTTACAACTTTTTATCCCTACTTAGTCATCTTCTGAGTCTCTGGAGTCTTTTCTTAGGTTTTCTTCTATTATAGGGCTCTTTATTACTTCCCCTCTATCGTCAAAATCGGTAAATGCATTTGTTAATTTGTTTAAGGAAGGTGAGTATCTTGATGCGTTCAGTCATTTTGCTTGTACACTATCTTGTGGTTAAGGCAGTTATCTTCTTGATGGTTTTCTACATACTTATGTAATTCATCTTTTTTATCTAAAAGCGTTCGTGCTTCTACCTCTGTTTGTGATTCCTCTATTGATCCAACGTTTAACAGACAATCTTGAATGTCACTACAAATATTTTCTAAATTTTTATCCATAAAAGATATGTTTTCTGTAGAGTAAGAGTCATTAAAAAGGCTAATATTATTAGAATAACAGTCATCGGACATAATATTGGACACATTTTCTATCGAAAAATCTTCTGAAATGACATCTTGATTTTCTTTATCTTTTTCTTCGTTTGTTCGAATGGTAGGATTTAATGGTTGGATAATCTGACTTGCCTGTATGTTACTTGTTAATTCGTTTCCCACTTCATCGTAAATTTTACAGTTTTCTAAAATAATAGGTGGATCCAAGTTGCTCACTAGGTCATTTTGGTAAACACAACATTTCACTATATTATTGCCTTCTAGTAAGTTAGTTTTGGGGAGATTTGCAAATATTCTATCAACTCGAGTTGGAAAATATTTTTTAATTTCCATTTTTGTAAATCTGTAAAAAAAATAAAGATTATAAAAATAAATGTTAAAAAATATAAAAAAGGTTAAATATATAAATCATAGGACTGAAAATTAAAAATTAATTTTACATAAACACAGCATTTGATAAATTCAATATATAGTGTTGTATCACGTCTGAAGCATTTAAGACAATGTTCAAATCTTTAAAACTTCTGTGTTTATGTAATGATAATTATTTGTTAAATTTCAGTTCAATAATTCACAAATAAAAGAGTTTTTTAATATTTTTGAACGTTTCCTTTATTTTGTACTTTTTAGCATTATTTTTTATGACCCGGTATTAGGCATTATTTACAATTGAACATTACAATATTGTATTGTCATTGGGTTTATATATTATGTATACCAAATCTCAGTGTAATTACAAACACGAGAATTTTTTTACGTTTATTTTATTAGGTAAATTTGGCATTTTTTACCCATCTTGTATAAAACCTTAACAATTGGACACCACAGTGTTGTATTGTAATCGTATTATAATTCCGATAACCGGAACTGCTTCAAAAGTTGTTTGCAAGGTTTGACTCAAACAATACTAACAAACTAACAACTAATTAACATACAAGTGAAACTAAATAAAAGCTTTTTAAAAGCAAATCCTATTATGCATTGGTGAAAAGAAGTATTTGCGATCTTTTTATTAGTTGGACTTAACGTTTAGTACATGTGATAACTCGTATCTATATGTCTTCAAACATTCATAATAAATAGGGCTAATAAAGAATAAAATGGGTTATCTTTTTTTACATAAAGAAAGCAATAATAACTAAAGTAAACTGTATAAAATTTATACTAATTTTATCGATAAAAACTGCAAAAACTTACCTAATTCAGAAGCCCACCAAAAACTCTGTCGCGGCCATTACAAATCGTACCATACTACTAAGATACGAGGTCTGACCAGTTGTTTTGTGTCAGTGCACATGCGCGTTGTTACAAAAGTTAAAATTCTAGGCAGGGTTGGGAACGTATAATACGTTTTGTATAATATGTATTATACGTAGCGTAAAATACCGTATAATACGTCGCAGTATAAAACTAAGGTATTATACAGTATAAAAGGTAAGTTTCACAGTATGCAGTTAGTTGCACATCGCCTTTGACGATTTAAGAGTATTAGGTTCGTTTTTGGTTGAATAAAACATAAAATGTATATTGTATATTTATATATATATTATGTATTATGTATATATATATATATATATATATATATATATATATATATATATATATATATATATATATATATATATATATATATATATATATATATATATATATATATATATATATATATATATATATATATATATATATATATATATATATATATATATATAACATTACATACTTAACGTAACATAACGTGACTCGTGCTAATATTCGCAGGATTTAGCATCATCTTGAATTTTTAAAGAATAATATACTTTAACTAGTTTTTTGGACCTTTCTGCACTCAATCTATTACGCAATTTATTATGCACATAAGACCAATTGCTAAATACGCGTTCTAACTGCGCAGACGAAGCCGGAATTGATAACAGTTTTTTAGCAAGAGAACTTAAATTATTACATTTTTTTTATGCTAAATCCCAGTACAAAAATGGTTTGTTACATAAGCCCATTAAGTACTTCAAAAATTCCGTTATTGCTACTAAACTTAACTAAATCCTCCAGGCCTGTCGCATCTAGATTCTCAAGGAGATAATCGTTCACCAAATCTACTTGTTGTTCATTAAGTTTTTTGCCTCTGTAAGATGGGTGCAAATAATTCGCAACTAGGAGCGGAACTTTTAATGCGTATTTCCTCTTTTTATTTAAATATTCTCCTGCTTCTTGGAACTTTGAGGGAAATTCAAGGTTCAGCCACGCTTCTGCAGCGCATGCAATGCTTGCTGTCGACGATTGACATTTGTTGATCAATATGCCTACTGGGTCCAACAATGAAACAGCTTCGGTAACGTTTTTGATAAACTGTTGATCAAAAATTAGAGCAGTTAAATGGACTGGAATCGCTTTTTCAGGGTTCTCTGAAATGACACGTTTGATATAAGGAAGATTCTTCAAAAAGCATGAAAATGAATCCCTATTTGAGCACCATCTGGTCTCGCAAGGTAGACTGATTTTTGAGCCTCCAAATTTTAAAATTTGTGCTTCCATATCAGGGCCATTGAATTGTTTTAAGATGGATGTTACTCGAGTAGCTAATTCACTAGGTAAAATATCCTTTGCCAGTAGCTGACCTGTGTGAGAATTACAAGTTAAGTGAATTATATTGGTTAATCTACCCATTTTTATCATATTAGCAGCATTATCACTAACAACTGCAAATATTTTTGTTTTGTACATTTGCTCTGCTTGAGTTTTTACAAATTCAATTATCACTGCTAATTTCTCTCCAGTTCCTCTTTCTTCACTGAGGTCCCAATTATCCAGAAAAACTGCTTTGCCTGTTGCAGAATGCAGCAAAACTGTGACATTCTTCGTATTAGCATTTTCATTTTTCCAGCCATCAATGAGCATAACTGAATGAGACTCGAATTTTACACCTTCCGTAAATTTATTAAAAAGATCGTCTAATATTTTTCCACACAAGGCTTTTCTGGAAGGAATACTATAGCTTGGTCTCATATGCTGCATGAAGTTGCGGAAATGTGTTGATTCGATTACGTTAAATGGGATGTTGCAACCAAAAAATAGCTTTCCCAATAGCTCGTTTCCCTTATTAATGTCTTGAACTGACATTTTATCAATGAAAGCTGTCACTGAAGATGAACTTGACGGTCTAGAAGAAGAATATGAAGATATTGATTCTTGATTGGAAACTTCAAAATTGCTATTACCAGGCTTGTTAGTAGAATCCAAATTTGCATTTTCACCTGATTCTAATAGTAATTCTTCATCTTCAAAGGAATTACTGCAAATGCTGGTGGTACTGCCAGTTTCTGTGTCAGTTACTATACGACTTATTTTAGTAGCATGTTTTTCTTCATTTTGTTTCCACTTTGGACTTTTTGCAGCTATATTTTTTGTTTTTTCTGGATTATTTTGAATGGGTCGAAACTTGCAAATATTTCTGTGCATAGAAAGACGACTTGAACTTGTGTTGTGAATTTTCTTTTCACACACAGTACACAGAGCTACAATTTTATTTTCTTCCTTTAGTTTCTTGAAGCCTTGAGCCCATACTGGATGGTTTGGACGACCACCTGAACCTCCTGAACTCATCTATAAAAAAAAACTCTGTTTTGGTATTCGGTACAAGTAGGTAGGTACCGTAAGATCCGCTTATAGTGTTCTCATTTTGATTTGATTTATGTTTTCCTTAACCATGAAAAAAAATTCTTATTTTAAATCGAACAGCTATACAGGGTGTTCAAAAAGTAAGGTAAAAGATTTTAAGGGGTGATTCCTTAGTTAATTCTAAAACAAAAAGTTCATATGAACACATGTCCTAAACAGCCTAGTTTTTAAGCTACAGCGTAGCGTGTTGAATATTTAAAAAAATCAGTTTTTTCCAAATATTTACAAAATGCATTCAGATATTCTTTTGAAAATTGGCACAGGTTTGACGAAATGAGGTATTTTTAAGTCATGATAGATTTATTTCACTTTCATCAGGGGCGTGCGCAGGGGATACGCCTTTAATATTTATAAAAAAATATGGTACGCTACCGATTTCTTAAAAATCTAACAAGTTTTTATCATTGATCTATTAGAAATTTACAAAAACTGCCTTTTATATTTTTTCGTTGCAATGCACCGTTTGCGAGAAAATAATAAAAAGTACTTCATGCGTGCATCTTATGACCATTTTCGTCAATATTTTTCTTTATAATTATTAAATGCGTATCCCCCGCGCAAGCCACTGATAAAAGTAAAATAAATCTGGCAGGGCATAAAAGTACCTTCTTTGAAGTCAGTAACTTGCGGAAATTTTCAAAAGAATAGTTACAAACATTTTATAAATATTGGGAAAAAACTGAATTTTTTAAATATTCAACACCCTGTATCTTAAAAACTAGGCCGTTTCGGACATGTGTATATTTGAACTTTTTTCTTAGAATTAACTAAGGAATCACCCCTGCATTTTTTACCTTACTTTGAGAACACCCTGTATAATATTTATTCAATATTTAGATTCTATATTAAATTCTAAGCATAAATATGTATAATATTTTATACTAATTTTTAACGGTTTTCAGGAAAATGGCGCTTGTAAATTGATATTAACTATTTGAACCCAAGTAACTCCTAAATAACAGAACTAACTATTTAATAATTATCTATTTGACCAAATCAATTTCTACTTTGACTGCAAATGTCAAATTTTGACTCCTGTAAACCCATAAATGTGGTCAAATAGATAATTAAAAATTAAGAAAGTGAAATTATGAAATTCATTTCGTTGTAAGTTTCGATGCCGACGTTTAGCAGTTACAGAGGATAAAGAGCTAAAAATGTCAATTTTCAAGCGCCATTTTGAAAACCATAGAGTTTAACATGGATTCGAAATATTGAATAATAAATATAAGTATGAGGAGTTTAATTTAAAATAAGTAACTTTTTTATGGTTAGGAAAAACGGAACACTCTGTATATAAAAACAGGTACGACAAACGAAAAAATTTGTTACCATCTTCTTTGTTTATCTCTCTAAGCAACTTTCCATTATAATATCAAAATGTGGACAAGATAAGTAGATCACACGATAAATATACTCAGTTAATCAAGTATTAAATTAAAACTTTCAAATTACAATAAAAAATATTCAAAAACAATATTGTAATCAACTAAAACACTTGGCTTTACTTAACATGCGGTTGAGGAGCTCATTTTCAAAGTGCAAACAAAACTTTCTTTTTAATTCATGAACGTAAAAACAAGCAGTCTTAAATAATGATAAATGTAGCACTTAAAGACATTGGGAATCAGCTCCCAAACAGAATCCTTTGGATTTGGCTTGACCACATTATCGAGAATCAGGGCCCGTAATTTTCGATAGCTGCCGTTTGTCCATCTTAAATTATACTGGCGACGGACAGCTTTTTTATATTAATGGCAATTTTTAGATGGTACCAAGGCAATTCGTAAATTGATTTTGATAAAATATGGATGATTGTAATTGTAAATAGATTTCAAAATAAAATGTAAACTTACTTTACCAAAGTAAATAGTTAAATAGTTAGTAAAAATGAATAATAATAATAATAATAATAATAATTGTTTTTTAAAGTTCATAAGCATGAAATACAATTTTTTATAAGTTTGATGTATGGTTAAATTAATTTATGATCAATATTCCAAAATTGCCTTGTTGCACTTTGCGAATGAATGGCAAATAATATAATAATACTTACTGTTTACTTTACTCCTAATCTGTAGTTGACAATATCAGTAACACTGTACAGTTCACAAATTCATGATAACAATAACAAGAACTCATCAAACTCCTGCTTATTGTTGAAGCAACTGGTTTGAAGTGTTTGAACTAAAATTTTGAGGTTATATTGTGATCTGCTATTAAACGTATAATACCGTATAATACGGTATAATACTGTTTAATACTGTTTAATACAACCACTCTTTTCACGAGGTATAATACGTTTTATACGCCAGTATAATACCGTATAAAACCAATTATACGGTAGAATTCCCAACCCTGATTCTAGGTCAAGATATTGAAATGTAGATACGGGGTGTATTCTAAAAGATACGTAATTACATTTGTAAAAGATCTGATACCTTAACTAATTTTCGGTAAAAATGCAGATACGTGGTTTCACTTCTGCACCGTCGATATATATATATATATATATATATATATATATATATATATATATATATATATATTTGGGTTCAACTCAAAAAACCCAAGCTAAAAGCTAAGTTTGGTAAGGACAGGTATTATTATTCTATTAATCCGTTCCACTTGGCCGTTTCCCCGTGGTACACCCGTGGAGATAGTGACATGTTGAATGCCTTGTTCTTTACAATAATCACTAAATTCCTGAGCTGTAAAAGCTGTTCCTCTATCCGTTATAACCTTTGAGGGATTCCCAAAAGTTTTCTGTTGAATTTTCATTTTCTCTACGACTTCCCGTGCACTAGTGGACTTTGTGGCATACAACCATACAAATTTAGAAAAGTCGTCAACAACTGTCAAGATGTGATTGTAATTTTATTTGCTGAAGGAAGGGGTCCAAGATGATCCAAGGTATGAAGCGGACCATCGCGATATATATATATATATATATATATATATATATATATATATATATATATATATATATATATATACACAATATCTTCGATATTGGATGTAGCAATCCTTTCCTTTTGCCTTTCTTTTGGCTTCCTAATATACAAACCACACAGTTGACAATATAATTTTGAATTTTGTCACTAAGTTTGGGGATATAAAATTCTCGTCTGATGATCTCTTCGGTTTTTCTCACAGCAAAGTGTCCTACTTCATAAGCCTTTCTGATTATATCCTGGTGTTGCATTGACTTCGGCACTACCAACAGTTCTAGTCTGTTTTCATATTTGTATAGAATATCCCTTAAAAAAAATCTTCATATGCTTTCGTTGCAGCAATCTTTTTAACTGCATGTATATGGTCATCCTTTTCCTGAGCTAATTTTATTCGATGAATAATACCCTCTCACAGATTGATGATTTCACCTATGATCATCATTACCGGATTTCTACTCAGTGCGTCTACATGGGTCATTTTACTTCCGCTCCTGTGCTCAATTACGTAAGAGTATTCTTCTAACAGTAAAGCCCATGTAGCAACTCTGGTGGTTAGATCCCTTTTGTCCATTGTTTTTTGGAACGCTGAACAATCTGTTATTATCTTAAAATCAATGCCTAAGAGATATATCCTAAACTTTTTAACTGCTTGAATTATAGCTAAGACTTCCAATTTATAACTGGAGTAGCGTTCTTCTGCTGAAGTCGTCTTTCGACTCATGTAGTAAACAGGGTGAAAGAGATTATCATCTTTCGACCTCTGCATAAGGCACGCACTGTACCCGTGACCACTTTCATCAGTATGCAACTGTGTTTCGCTGTTCTGCTGATACAAATGGAGAACCGGATAACAGGTGAGCAGTTCCTTTAATTTTTGGAACGCTTCTATTTGTTCTTCTTTAAAATTAAAAATGTTGCTCTTTTTAAGTGTATCGCTTAATGGTTTGGCAATCACTGCGTACGACGGTATAAATTTACGAAAATAGCCCGTAAGCCCTAGAAATGATTGTAACTGTTTTACAGTCGTCGGCTGAGGAAAACGTTTTATCGCTAACGTTTTATCGCTAACGTTTTTTCTTCTGATGGCTGCACCATACCGTTTTCTATGATGTATCCAAGAAATACGACTTTTCTTTTTAAAAACTGTCATTTACTTTTCTTTATTTCCAGCCCATAATCACTTGCTAATCTTAGTACCATTTTAAGTCGTTCAATACCTTCTTCCAACGTAGAACTTAAAATTATTATATAGTCCATATAATATATTGCAATATTTTGATTTGCCAAGTCTCGAGAAATATGAGTAATAAATCGTTGAAAGACTGCTGGGCTGTTGCAAAGTCCAAATGGACACTTAAGAAATTCAAATTGCCCATTAGGGGTTACGAAAGAAATATATTTGACAATCTCTTCGCTTACATTCACATGGAAAAAACCATTACGTAAATCTATTGTGCTGAAGAAACGAGAATCTTGCAATTTATCAATAACATCTTCTATAATGGGCAAATGAAATAGATCTTTTATAATTTTTTTATTAACTTTACGATAGTCGCAATACATTTTGGTTTTACCATCTTTCTTTTTCACATGCACAATTGGGCAATCTGAACAACTAGGCCTTATGATTCCCTTATCTAGCCATTCATTCACTTGCATATCCACCACTTTTCTTTCTTCATTTGATAATCTTCTTGGGCGTTGATACACCGGTTCTTCATCTTTCATGACTAACCTCATCTGAATGTCACATTCTTTTGTCTTGTTTGGACAATATGTCTTTACAAGGTGTTTTGTTTCCTTTTGATTTTAAAATTATCTATGTGATTTACGTCGATTTCTTCTTCAGTTGATTCGTCAGCAATTTGCATTTCCATAAGAAAATTTTCTTTACACTTTCTATACACTTGTACGTCATTGTTCTTGATATTCACTTCCATGTTGAGCAAATCATTGCCAACAACTGACTTGTGACTTAATGCTTCATGAGGAACAATACGAAAAGTTAAAGGAACATCTTCATCATTCACAGTTACTTTTCTATGAAAACGTCTCAAAGTTAGTAATTTGCTTGCTCCTAATCCTCGAATATTAATTTTTTCATTTGTTAGAGGAATATGTTTAAAATGATTTTCATATACGTCGTTTCGTATTGCGCTAGTGTCACTTCCCGTCTCAAATAAAGGTGTCAACTGTACATTATCAGTTGTTAACTGTAATGAATTTTTTGGTACCACGTCAATAATATGTATATTCCTATTAGTTTCCATTGACTTTTTAGGACATTTTATAGCTATATGACGAAATTGTTACATTTAAAACATTTCATTCCTTTCGACTTATCGGGACAATCATTGGATTTATGATCTTGTTGACCACAATTCAAACAGCTCTTGTGTTTTACACCTTGTCCATCCTTAGGCTCTGTTTTAATATGGCGAGTATTATTTTTCCAATTTCCTTTACTATTACCCTCCCATTTTGTTCTGTCGGCTTTTTCTATACTGCCTCTGTGTTCTTTTGATTTTACCTGTTCATATAATTTGATTTTTTCCTTAAAGTCCAGAAAGTTCTTTGCACCATACAAAATAATCTTGTTTGATGAGTCATCACGGATTCCATCTATGATATACTGAATTATGATATCAGCTTCGAGCATTACCCGACTTCCAATTTCTCGGATTATTAATGCATATTCTTGCACCGTCTCCATGGGTAATTTTTTTCTCTGCATTAACATTTTGTGAATTTGGACACTAGACACCTTGACTTCAAATTCATCCAATAGCTTCTTTTTTAAAACTGACCATGATTTTATTCCTTTTTCCGATTGAATAAACAGCTTAGCTATTCCCACCAGTGATTTTTTCGCAAACATTAATTTCTGTAAATCGTTCCATCTAGTGAAATCTGCAATCTCTTCAAATCGGCAATCACTTATTAATGGGATCTCTTTCATCATATTTCTCATCAAAAGGTCGAATAGTGTCTTCAACGTCTCGAAACGTTAGGGAAAAATTATCAGTTTGTTTGGATTTCGTCTGCATTCGTGCTTGTACCCTTGCCAAAGGCTCATCTTCACTACCGGAATCGTCAATTAATTCGGCGTCTTCTTCGTCATATTGTTCATCGCCTTCCTGGCTCTGGCTGCTGTCTTCCTCTTCATCTATATCTAATTCTTCTATCGACAAATTATTCAAAAAAGAACATACTCTATTTACCACAACACTCTTATCACCGGTATAGTCTAAGTTTAAAATATGACACACAGTTACCAAGTCACTGACATTTAAACTATTTTCCACTTTTTTCACCTTATCTAAATAGTCAACGGAATCCGGTTCCAATTTAAATCCCGAAAATTTGCGTAATTCACGTCGAGTCGTACGCGGCTGTCCTACTGTACCAAATGCTACCTTATGCAATGCCTGAATCGCGTTTAATTTACTATTCGTGATACCGTGCTCAAAATTTCCCAGTCATTTTTAAAGTCTGAAATTAAATTTATCTTTATTAAATATTATTTTTAAAACAAAAAAAAAGTTTCTGAAAAATTTAACGTGGGTTATTAAAGCACCATGTATAATATGTATATACTCAAAATAAATATTTTATAATCCTACATCCATAACCTTACCACAAAAAAAAATGTAATCCTCGTCAGCATGAATTTTAATTCTTAATAAATTGTGAGCAACGAGTTCCGATAAATCTTAAAAGTCTCTAAGATAAACACTTTAAAAATAATAGACACTTTAAAGTAATATGTCATCACTCCGTCTACTTTAAAATACAAACATTGAAATGATTTTTCAATGTTCAAAAACTTCGTTATCAAAACAACTGATCGCATAGATTTAAACAATATCAGATTTCAACTAAATCCCAACTAACCACAATCCACACAAAGCGTAGTTTACACTATGGCAACTACAAAATAAAAATATATAACTATTAAATTAATTTAAGAGAACTTATAGCTTTGATTTCAATAAAAATATGTATACAAGTTAATGTCAGGTTTCACTTTATGTTGCTTACTGACAATGAGAAAATTGCACAAACTCAATGTTCACATTTATTATTAATTGCTTTCAGAAAATATTTAAAATATAGTCTTTATGTTAAAGTCAATTCAGTTTTGGTGGACCAATAGTTCATAGAATCTTCATAAATAAAAGCGTTTAATAGCTGGCATGCATCCTACCTTGTAGTCAACTTAAATATTTAGTTACTTCCTACGTTACCAAGTCGATCGGATATAAGTAGAACCAAATATTTCCAAACTCTTCTATTTTTTATTGTATCGGATTGTCATTCATTCACTGATACTGCACTCTAATATCACCAATTTCGATCTGAATCTCGGACAGGCCTCCAAAATGTAGGGTTTCCTCCTACTTTGGTTGTTCGATGGCTTGCTGGTAATTGTCTAGGGTTCCATGGGTTCAAAAAAACATCCGGGAAAGTTTATCGAATAATATAATATGTAAAATAAATGTAATATAAAGAGTTACAGCAATCAGCCGCAAACTTCTCAGCTACAAATATCTCTATATGCACGGCAGACCGACTAAACTATAGGCGACTTTAATAAACCAAATCTTTATTTATCAACTACCCGTCTTTAATTACTAGATCGGATTATAAACACACGGCTCTTGTTTAAATCGCGATCCCGTGTTTCGTCGTACTTCTTAATTCTTTCACCCGTCGGTGTCGTCTCTCGACTCTGGGATATTTTTCTCACATTCCCACGGCTTGCTGGAGACCACCTAGATTTTGCTGATTCAGTCATCAATGCATATCGGTTTGGTGATATGATTTCCCAGTAGGTTGCGTACGTGATGATTTATACCGGGGGCAAGTAACTTTTAAACAATAATTATAATAACACTATACTATTAATTAACACTATATACACAAATTTCCCACATAAATGCCACTGCTGCCAGGATATTTAAGAAACGACATTATTGGGTAAAAGAGTTGGCAAAATATCCTTTTGTGATTCGAGAATGCGGGATGCTATATGATCCAGAAGTGATTGCAACTCAACTTCTGCGGACGCTTCTGATATTGTTTCCTGAGAGGGATAGCACTGTTTTTTTGCGGCAAGAACTTTTTGATACGACGGAAATGCGTTGGGTGTAACTTTTAGATTTACAAATTTTTTAATTAATAAGTATTGATGTTTGGTTAATTTGGCTTCAACGATCAATGAAAGTATGTCATCCGTTTTAATTTTTGAAATGTTTGATTTAGTTTTGTCATCCTGTAGGGCTTTTATTGCAAACTTGTCGACTTTAGAAAGCTCGGGCAATGTTCTGCGCTTTAATCGCTTACTGTAATCTTGAAAATCTTTTACGATTAGTTGTTGGCATCTGATCACCAGGAAGCTCATGAGGTTCTTTTTGTTGAACTATGTTATCTATCGAAGGTTCTGTAATTGGCAGTTCACAAATTTCTACGACGTTTAACCATTCGTGATGCTTGGCCACCAGTTTCCCTTTCGGACTAGAACTTTTTTTTCCAGTACTCGCCACTTCTTACAGAGATAAAATACAAGATATTTCAAATTAGTAATACCGCTGTCTGTTTGGGGCAACATACCCAATAACTCAGCCAAGACCTAACGGTCTTTCTCCGAGTTGGTACTTCCCGTTTTGAAGCGCCAAATATTCAGAAGATACATTCTCGTGAATGTGCACTTGGTAACAAAGAAAAATACTTATTACTAAGATCCCATTTTTATTTTTAAAAAATGGTACCAGGAAATACTCATCTATATGATATATGTAATTTTCATATTTTGTCTGCTCAAAAACTAAAGAGTGGGAGATTTTTTGATTTAAATTTTGTTGGGAATATATTTCCTCGCATCTCGATAAATGTTTGTCCCCTCAAAAGAAATTCACAGCCCTTCGCAAAGATGCAACTGGGGAGGACATTGAAAATGCCGATACAGATTTGTTGTTTTTTTTTTGAAATTCATAATATTTGAGCTAGATGTAATTAACAAACACCATTTGCATTTAATCAGTTTGTCGTGAGAAGCGAAAAGTCGCCCCCGGCCACCCCCAACATAATTTCATGCAAAAAAACAACTAAGCAGGTAATTTACGTTTACCTTAACAAAAAATAAACCACAAAAATACATATACATCATAATTTGTGGTTTTTTGACATTTATAAAATTAAGGGTGCTTAAAAGCCACAAAAAACATTTGCATTCGATTTGTCTATTAGTCCCTATCTAACGATGTGCAACACGACTAGACTGTCGTGAGAAACTAAGTCACCCCCGACTACCCCTAACATAATTTAATGTAATAAATCACTTTAAGCGAATTATTTACATTTACTAAAATAAATCACAAAAGTACATACTTCAACTAATCTGCAATACTTAATATTAGAGGTGGTTGTGACTATAAAAGTCACCCCTGAGCATCCCTAACACATTTTAGCATAAAAAATGGCAAAAAGAAAAAAAATATAAAATAAAATATACACTTTTACCCCAGCCCAAATAATGTACTCTTACCTATGTATACCCCTACTAGAAAAATACGATTAACTACTTATTTTCTCATTCCCAATTTATTTTTATTTTTTACTAATGCGTGTCAGCACGCCTGGATTTGGTCCGTCAGCCTCCGCGCTGTTTATTTGTTTTAGTGCACATGAACTAAAAACAATATAAAACTATTCAAATATAAACACGGCGATTATTATGGGTTATAATAAACAGGTTAAATTTAGTCTAACTTCAGTGAGGTAAGATATATATTCACTCAAATTTAAATTACAATTTTTACTTTTACCACTAAATTTGACGTACTGAGAGTACACAGAAGAAACGGCGCGACATACACCCTTGAAAGTACATCGGGGACTGGAGAGCCCCAAGCTAAGTAAACTTATCTTTGGCTGGAGCGCAGCGTGATGCGGTTGACTCTTAAACTAACATGTATCAAGATGCCCGTGTTTCAACTAGCCCTGGTCTCCCCTACTGTATAACATAATATACTTTTTACTTAAAACTCATTTTAATAAAATTTAAACATACAAGAACATATGATTGTTACCAATTCATCTCAAAAGCATTTAGTTTAGTAAACTTCATTTTTCTAGCTGAAGTTTGTTCCTCGTCATTCTGAGAACACTCGCCAAATCTTGAAGAATTAAGTGATGTTTCCATCGAAGTATATAAAAAGTAAAAAGGGGTTGTTTTTTACGTACTAATCGCTTAAATGGTCGGTAAATCATGTAGTTCAATTCAGTGTCCAAGCAAATTTCGGTTTTAGTGATTTTAAACACAGTTAACTGATTAACACTTCCGGAAGAATTTCATCATTTACAATTTTGGTAGCTGTTAAATATTTGTTCTTAAAATTAATAAGAACATCCTTATTTTGGTGAAATCGAATCAAAGAATTCTTGAAATCCTCATTCATGGCGAAACGTTACAGATGAATTTTTGTTCCACCAATGATGACTTGTTGGAAGTAATAATGATACTCATGTTTGGCTTCCAACGCTGCTAAACTAGATAGAACGGTTCTGTCGGCAAAATCCTCAGACTTTCCTATCACAATCCCATATGCATTTGTGGCCAATGCCAAAGTGAGAAATTGTAGAAGTGCAACGTATACGGCTTATCGGGATGTAAAACGTACTCATTAATTTGAGATAACCTAGACTGCTCCTTTTTGAAAAAAAATTCGTTCATAATATCAATAAAAACCGTTTATCAAGGAAAAGTTAATTAAATAAATATATTTCTTTTTTAATCCAATGTGCACTTGTTAATAGGTTTGTAACTGCTTTTGTTGTATAAACTTATTGACATTTATTCTACTAATAATATAAATATATTTTAGATTAGCCAATGGAACGTATTGATTAAAGAAACAAATCGAACATACAGTCAATGAATTCTTTCAATAAATACCCGAAAAGCTTTATTATTTTTTACGAACAAATTGTACGTTGCTTTAATGTTTTCGTTTCTTAATCTATATTACCTAAATCTTTAACGAATATGATTCGTTGCGTTAATAAATGGTGTTTATGGAATGGCACTTTATAAATATAATAAATTCATTTTGTAATCCAATATATACCTGTTGATCGATTTGTAAATGCATTGGTTGAACAAACGTTTGGGCATGTATTATGTTACTAAATATTATTACATTAGCCAATGTAAAATATTCAATAAAGCAACAAATTTCTCATAATATAAAACACATTTTATTACAATATATAATATTTAATATATATGAAATCAGAATGAATTCCTTCACCTCTGTATCTTTGCACGGTGTCCGTTTTATATGAATTAAAATAATCAGAGTGAATGTAACCGTAAGGATCATCCATATAATACATCCAGCGTCTTCTACGTGCTCGTCGTTGGCAGGAACAGTATTTATAGTACGTCACTGCATAGCCACCAGGGATGACGCATACTTGAGCAACAACTGCATTTTGCGGCTTATACATGTTCATACACTGGCTCACATACCTCATGTCTTCACACTGTCGTATTTTTTGTGATTCGTAATACACAGTAATACGATTTGCATTAACTCCAGAATAATTTTGAGGAACAGCTAGGGTTGGTCTAAATCCTGGCGGGGCGTGTACATCAAATCTTGCAATAACGCTGGATTATTTGGTGGACCATAAAAAGTCGCTTCATCGCAGGTTATCTGGAAAAGCTGATTTGGTGGCGGTTGTTGAAAAATAACTTCGGCGAGGATCAATCTAAGAAGTAAACTTAGAACAACCATTTTAATTCACACAAAAGAAAACAGAACTGGTACTTAGGAACATCTCAACGAACTGACTTTGACTGGCCAGCAGTATGAGTATTTATATGATTCGCTATTGTAACTTTTCCAGAAATTGAAGAAATTGGTTCAAAAAAATAAGTTAACAAAACAAGCCACTCGGCATTCATGCGGAGCGAAAATCATAACGCAAAACCTGATAAAACGTATTAATTAATTTAAGTGATATAAGTTCAAATCAAACAAAACAAAACGATGACAAAATAAGGCAATAAAGCAGATTGTCACTCATGCGTGGCGAATGTCATAACGAGCCGTTTCTTTCCTTGATAAAACCTATATTTTCTTGATTAGTGTAAGTGATAGTAAGTGTAAGCCTGAGAAATAATAAAAAACAACTTTTTTGGTAAGGATACTTTTGGTCACGTATGTATAAATATCTACCGGGAGGATCTAATATAAATATAATATAATAGATATAAATATAATCTAAAATAAATAATAATTCTGCCCTAAAACTTACACAGGTAGATTAATTATAAAAAAATAATATTTTTAAAATTTGTCCCTTATCAAAACATAAACATTCTACGAGTATAATATAGTAAAACGTCTAGGTTATGAAGTTGTTTTTTCAAATAAAACCTCATATTTTTTATAATACTTTTTGAGATCCTCTATTTCTTATACTTATGTTAAGATTGCTAATAACAAAAGTTGTTATAATCAATATGCAACGGCATACCTACAAATTATGGGATTCATAAGGACCCACAGGTGCAGTTCAAAATAGCCCTGGAAGGAAACGGGATACAATGGGTTTACATTCGGCGTGTTGTTGCAAAGATATTTACTTAGAAGTTTTTCCACTTTTTACCCCTGACTTCCTTCGTAATATTTCCAGACCGGGGCGTATCTGAGACGGGCAGGGCTAAGGCCCTGTTCCAAAGCAGAGCCGTAGCCAGAATTTTATTTCGGGGGGGTTAAGTATGCCTAATAAATAAAATCTCGTAGACTAAAATATGCCCAGTTATTTATTTATCCTTAAAATAGACGTCTTTCTACGCGTATCAACCCAATAACGCAATAAAAATGCACCGCAAGCGAAATTTTTGTAAAGTAGTCCCAAATATTGCAAATTTTTAAAAAAAAATCCCAAAAAAACAAAAAATTAGTGTATTATTTAGGCATAATTTATGTTTAAAGTTCAAAATGGTATCAAGCTAAATTAAACGCACGGTAGGTACGGTCGCGAGCAAAAAAAAACTAGGATAATCTAAACTCCTTAGTTGTTTGAGTTATCGAAGGACCCTCTCACACTACTATTTTATTTAAAATAAAATATAACTTTTTACATTATTTCAAAACCAACTTTTTTATATTATACGGTATTTTAACCTAGGCTAACCCAGATATATTTTTTTAATGCCTATCCAGCACCTTTACGCGGCGAACATATTGTATCATTTATCACGATCCCTTATCCATGCGGCGAACTCTCTTGTTACCGACGCAGGCCAACGAAAGCCGCGCGCATCTTGGTCTTGTATGTCTCGTGACGCTCGATTTTGTGAATACAGCGCCCATATAAACGAGCCCATAAGTATTTTCTGTACTAAAAACTAACTATGTATTTATTATTTTATAGGACGAGCTATCTAGAAAAACTACCTTAAATGTATTCATATTAGAAACTTTAACCTAATTTATAATGTTATGTTTCGTTTGCAAAAAGCAGTACAATTCGTTAAAATTATTTATATTTCATTTTAAAAGAAATCATGACCTTACCACAAAATCACTATTCAGGTGTTTAGAAAATAATTGTGGTCAAAGTTTTCAATGCATTAATAGCTTTAAAAGACATATGAACAGAAAACATTTGATTGATGAAATAGCGAGTACGTCAGAAAGCGCTAATGATCATTTTGAAAGTTCGGAACGTAAAACACAACAGCCTTTTGGAACAACAACAAAAAAATGAATTACCTTCTACATCAAACAGTGTTTATTTGGAACATCACGAATCTAAGAATGTCAACGAAGATAATATACATGATCATTTTTCACAGTGTAAAAAAGACCTAAATCAGCTCTATACAATTTTCACTTAATCTGCACAAAAATAATAATTTTACAAGGAAAGATGTTTTCGAAATTCCAGACCTTGTTAATAAATATATTATTGGCCCTCTTCTAGATATATTTATGGCGTTTGGCAAATTGTAACTTACAAGAACATATTAATCTTTATAATGAATTTTTCAGCCTAATATCTAGTTGCAGAAATCCTTTTAAAGTGTTTGCTACAGACCAGTTGCTAAATACAATTTTAAAATCTCAGGGTTATTTAGACATTTAAAAAGAATTTACAATTAACCATCAGGTGCAAAGTAAACATAGTGCCGGTAATTTGGTTAATAAAGATATAAAAACTAACGGTGTTATAATGCTCTTAAAATTTCAATTTCAAAAATTCTTTGAACAAAAGAAAATATTAAAATCTACTTTAGATCATATGAATTCACAGGCCTGCAAAAAGAAAAAAATTGAGAGCTGTTTTTGTTACTTTATGTTTTCTTTATGTTTTTGGGTGTGCTGAATCCGAAAATGATTTCCGTTTTGTCATGAGACGTCACGTTTTCTAACAACTAGGGTCGCTATGTAAAATGAGACCTCTAAAAAAATAAACAGCAATAGACTTAAAAAATAACTTTTTTGTTACAAAATCATTTACTAAACATATTTTTTAAGTGAAATAAACCTACTAGAACTCACTAAAATCTATTCTTTTTTCCAGTGAGGCTTCTCTTGGTACATTTACGCTTATGGGTAGCGTCTGGAATGTCTCTCTGAAGCATCCAACAGTAGTCTGCCATCATTGAAACGTTCCATCTTCCCTGGTATCTTTTTTCCATCTCTTTGATATCCTGATGGAATCGTTCACCTTGCTCCTCACTTACAGCCCCCAAATTTTCCGGAAAGTAGTCAAGATGGGACTGGAGAAAATGCACCTTAAGGCTCATCAAGCAACCTAATGATTTAAATGCTTCTAGCATTCTGTCGACGATTTGCTTGTAGTTTGGATCTTTATTATTTCCTAGAAATTTCTCAATAACTTCCTTAAATGCAATCCACCCTTCTTTTTGAGGATCCGTCATAGAATTGACGTTGTTGATCAGTCATAAGCCTTCTAATGTCTGGTCCGACAAATACACCTTCCTTTATCTTTGCCTCCGAGAGGCCTGGAAACTTGGCGACCAAGTATTTGAAACAATCTCCATCTCGTGGAAGTGATTTTACGAATTGTTTCATTGATCCCAACTTTATGTGAAGAGGTGGTAAAAGAACTTTATGGCGTGGTACCAATGTTTCTCGAAGAACATTCTTTTCACCAACTTTGAGCTCCCTTGGCGGCCAACTCTTCTTAGTCCAGTGATTTTGTCTGTCTCGACTGTCCCATAAACATAGAAAACAAGGGTATTTAGTAAAACCACCTTGTTGTCCAAGTAACATGCAGAATACTTTAAAATCCCCACACACTTGCCAACCGTAGTCTTCGTATTTTAGTTTCCGAAGAACCAATTCCAAGTTCTCATAGGTTTCCTTAAGGTGTACAGAATGACCTACAGGAATGGAGGCATAATAACCGCCGTTATGAAGCAAAACGGCTTTAAGACTTCTTTTTGAAGAATCTATAAAAAGACGCCATTGTGAAGAATCATATTGAATTTTAAATTTTTCCATCAAACCTTCAACATTGGTACAATAAACCAACTCCCTCTCTTGGGCAAAATAAGGAACGAATTCCTTTTCGCGATATCGGAACCACGAAAAAGACACTCCTGGCAACAATAAATTTCTGCTTTTAAGTCTTGATCCAAGTAACTCGGCAGCATCTTTGGGAAGATTCAAGTCTCTCACCAAATCATTCATCTCTCCCTGGGAAAACAATTTTGGACTTGAATCATCTTCAAAGTCAGAACTTGACTCCTCATCTTGTTCAGGTATCTCCTCGTCAGACATTGGAATCTCTTGCAATGTAGCAGGGGCTTTGGGTACTGGGATTTCTCCGCCATGAGCAATAGGACGAATCGCAGACTGAAGGTTGGGGTAAAAAATGGAACGTTTCCATTTTGAATTATACCCTTTCACATCGATTGAACAAAAATAACAATCGTCACTATGGTTCTTTTGCTCGCGCCATACCATAGGAATCCCAAAACGGAAAGCTTTTTTCTTACCCTTGAACCAGTTTCGAAGGTCTTCAACACAACGTTTACAGACTTTATGAGGTGCCCAAACTTTATCTTGATCCCCAAGTTTTAAGCCGAAATATGCAAAATAAACCTTTTTAACAAAATCTGTGATATTCAGTTGTTGCTTTAAAACTGTATATTCACCACAAATATAACAGAAACTGTCAGGCGAATTCACACACTTCCGTACAGACATAGCACTTTATTTAAGAAATAACGGAAAAACAATTACGAGCGACGAACTAACACGTGCTAGTGCCGGCTTTATACTAGAATAATAGAAACGGTTAATGAAGCCACGTGCTCGGGTATCCGAGCGGGTGCTGCGAACCGGTCAGTGGCGTAACCACTCGCTAAATTAAATAATACAAAAATAAAAATGCAATGCAAACGGGTCTGGCAAAGACTCGTACGTTAATGAGTAAAAATATTAACAAAAATAAAAATGCTCTCATTACCATAGAAACTGTGCATTTTGCTAAATATCCTGACGTCTAGGATTTTTTTCAATATTTTTTTCGTGTTTAGCATAACAAAATACGTGGAAATCAGTTGAAAGTAACCAAACAGCTTTTTTATTGCAGACCTGTGTTATGTAAAAAATCAAAAGTGAACTGTGCAATTTTGCAAGGGGAATTATGGAAACGAAAAGTGGCATTATATCTGGATAAAATATTAATTCCTTATTTATTATACATTGATGATTTAGAAATTAATAACCCTCTTGGTTCCAATTCATCCAATCACTCTATTTGCAACTTATATTATTCGTTTCCTTTTCTTCCTGTAGAGGAATCTAAAGTAGAGTATATATTTTATGCGGCAGTAGTTAAATCCAATGATTTAAAAAAATTTGGAAATAATAAATATTTTGAATCTCATCTACGAAATAAAAGATCTGAAAGTACACGGAATAAACATTTTCGATGAAAATGGAGGTCACCAAAAAGATCATTTTGTTTTAGGACTTGTGGTGGGAGACAATTTGGGCTTAAATACATTTCTTGGATTTAGTAAATTATTTTGTAGTAATTACTATTGCAGACTTTGCAAAATTTTAAAAACGGATGCTCAAAAATTGCCTGCTGGAAACAGTGCATTAAATAGATCTAGAGAAAATTATGAATTTGATCTTCTAAATCTTAATGATAGATTTGGAATTGTTGAAAAGTTCCTATTAAATAATATCCCCTCATCTCATGTAGTAGAAAATTATTATACTGATGTAATACAAGAATTCGTATTGAGAAAAATGAACTTGCATGCATTGTAAAATATAGCCGCAAATGTCTTGTTTGCATCTGTTTACATTATTTATATTATAAACTTATTATTGTTTACTTATCAGATTGATAGTTTACATCGAATCTTTAAATTTAAAATGTAAACATATTATTTGGTTTACTTTATCATATTTGGTATTTATTCGGAATTCTACTTTTTTTTTCTTATTTACTTACAATATGGGTTGAAGTATTGTGCTTGTCATAATATGCGAAGTAACTGTATGATTTTTCACATTTTAACATACGATGTCTTTTACTGGTTTTAATTTATTTTCGGAATTTATTGCAGGGGACTCGCCAGGTATTTTGGGATTGTCTGAAACATGGTTAAATAATAGCATGTCCAATGATGGGTTACTTATTTGCGGTTATCAGCTCGTCAGACGGGATCGATTGACCAGAATTGGCGGTGCCGGTTTTTATATTAGTAATTCAATTAAATTCATTACCAAGATTAGAGGTAGAAGGTGGTGTTTTGGGACGTTATATAGACCACCATCAGCTAATTTGAGGGTTGGCCTGGATTTATTGGAATCTAGTTTAATTGCTCTCTTACCTGAATACGATTTTCTGGTTTTTGAAGGAGACTTCAATTTGGATTTCTTAAATCCATTTAATAATCCCGGACTCATAACCATAGAAGACGTCTTTAAAAAATATGAACTAACACAAATCATTAACGAAGCTACCCGTGTTACAGATCAATCCCAAAGTCTAATTGATATTATTGTTTCCTCCTCACCCGATATTGTTAGCGAGCCTGAGGTATATAGAATGGATGATATCTCTGATCATAGGTTAGTTAAGTGCAAATTAGTACGATTTCTCAAGCAAAAACCAAAACCATTCTTTAAGACGTATAAAGACTTTACTAGGTTTAACTACGAAAACTTTTTGGCTGACTTGTGTAATATAGACTGAGATTTTATCTTCAGGTCATACAATATTAACGAAATGGTAACTTTTTTAAATAAAACCCTTGTCGCTTTGTATGATACACATACACGGTTTATCACTAAAAAAATAACCAAAGCTCCAGCGCCCTGGCTTACTGAAAACCTCAAACTAATGATGAAATTAAGAGATCGGCCTCTCACTAAGTATAAAAAATCTAAAACTGTTGCCTCTTGGTAGTATTACAAATTGCTCAGAAATTCTACAAATTCTGCTGTCAAATCTGAGCAGAAAGCTTATTTGCAACACTCTTTTCGTACGAATCCAAAAAACTTCTGGGAAACCATAAAATACTTAAACTTAACTCTCATAATGCTAGTAAAATTATACTATTCTAAATGAAAATATTACACCTACTTCATTCAACAATTATTTCATAAATAATATTGCAATACCACCTAATAATTTTAAAGACTTTATAACCGAAAATTAAAGTTTCGTGACATTTATAAATTTGAATTTGCCGAAGTAACGTCCGACATAATTGAAAAAACCCTTAATAATATCAACAGCGAAGCAAGTTGATGGTATTAACCTAAAAATGTTACTATTTGCTGTACCTTACCTTACTCCCTACATATCATTTATAATAAATAAATGCTTCTCTTTGAATTAATATCCAGATCTGGAAACTAGCCCCCGCCGTTTCGCCTATCCCTAAAATTAACAATGCATCAGAGATGTCTCATTTTCGACCGATCAAAAATTTTAGAAAGAATAAAACGGCGTATTATTAGATAGATTCACAAGCTTGATTTTTCAGAATATCTTTTATATTTTAAATTTTGGATTTTCAATCAATTAAATATTTTTTCTGATTTTTAATACTATTATTATTAATAATTTTTCCTATATTCTATTAAGTACTTACTTTAATCCATATTTACGTATTTTTTAATATTAGTAAAAAGATATTCATTTAGTTAGTGCGATTTAGGCTAAGTTACTTTTTGTAAATTTGATTCTAAGTTGTACACGTAACAAAGATTTAACTATTGCCATCACCAGTGTATTAATGCCTGCACACGGCAAAAGCCATAGCAAAATACGAGTTTATAAGTAAATAAATCCTTAAGATTTTGTGACTTGTATCTTAGGCTAAGAGATAGGTATCCACCCGATAGCGTTTCTTAGTTTTAAGATTGACTTTACCCTTGACTGACTGCCCGTTGCTCCATAATTTATTTTTGATATTTAAATTTAAGTTTTTCTATACTCTCTACCATGGCCACTCCAACTTCTGAGGTCGTTCCCGTAGCAGGTAATTCTATGCCCAGCAACACCGTCCTCTTTTCTGAGCAAAGGCTCAATCTCTTGTTTGGCGAGGGGAAGCTGTTGCTCAATAACGTTCGCCTACCGCGCGAATCTCTGCGAACCATTTTTAATGACAGTTCATTAGAATTTAAATTGGATAACTGTTTTTAAACTTAACTTTATTTAAGGGCGTCTAGCAAGAACATTATAAATAATTGTCACAACTTTTTTCCTCGTCAAGGTAGCAGTCTCAAAATTTTAATTCAGCCTTTCGGCTTTTAATGTCTTAACACCAATGGTGTATCACACTTAATCTTCTGGCAGAAAATGTAGAATATCCCAGTAGTATATCTCGCGGGGTTCTAGACGCAATGGTGCTTCGGATGGCATATGTTCCATCCGCAGCAACTAAAGATTGGGTGTGGCTACACATCTTCACTGAAGAAGTGACGTAATTTTCTGCAAGAATTTAAGAAGTCAACAATGACTTATTTTACCAGTGGCTGTTGAGACAGGCTTGTTGAAGAAGAATGTATACCTGTACCTATCACCTGTTTTTACGTGTCATCTGATTACCTGTCATATGTTTACCCTAGTACCTGTCTTCTTTTTATATATTACCTATTACCTGGTACTTGTGTCAACTGTTGTTACCTGTCCCGCTGACGTCACTTTTTTTGAACGGACCAGCTGTGTATTCGAACCTGGAACCTCTCCCGCGATATTGTGTAACGTAAAGCAAAAGTCTACGGCAGCATATTGTAAATAAATACTTGTAGGTTTAAGTGTTATTTCTTGATGATGTATTTTTGTTATTAATTTTTTTTAAAGAATAAATCAGCGTATGTTAAGTTTGAACAAAAAAAAAGGCTTTGTGTGCCTTACACAAGCTAGAAACAGATTGGCTTAGCCTAGGTTAAGTTAGACCTGAGCAATATTGATCAGGTAGGTGAATAAAAAAAACAACAGCAGTATAAAACATGTAATTGATTTAATAAATATATTTATTAAAAATAACAATTCACCAATATTACCATAAAACATTTTAACTTTCAGGCATTTTTTCGTCACAGTATAAATTAGTTTTACTACTTGATAGTGGTTTATATAATCTATCAATAAAATTATGTCTAGTAATTGATTTATTACAAAAACAAAAAATTTTTGTACAGGAATTACATCTCAGTGTGCCACTAAAATATGATAAGTGATTCTGAAATACAAAAACAAAAAGAAAACAATTATATTTTGGTATATCCCCAAGGGTCGCTGTATATAAATAATTTAGAATTCGCTGATCATCTGATGGATTCAGCGCTACTTTCCTCTGATCAATACCGTTACAGCTGGCGACTGGGGCCTCTGATAATAGATGTCAAGTTATTATGATCTTTGACACGCTTTTCCTCTTCTAAAAATTGTTTTTCACACATAAAAATTTGTAGCGTTCTCAAAATACTCTAATTTTTCAATAGTTAGTCTTTTCATTGGTAGAAGATTTGCGAATATCTCTGAAATTTCATGAGATAATTTTTTAAGTTGATTTGTAAACCATTTAATATAATCAGGATCAGTGTAACAATTAAATCTTGATAATTGATTATTATATGAACATTTTAGGTAATAAGCTATGCTGCATAGAACATGTTCCTGAATTTTTTTTGTTCTTAATGGTGTAATATCTTCTCTTTCACATTTAGTAAGGATACATTCAAGATCGGCACAAAATTGTGAAAGGAACTTGCTCTTTGTTCTTAAAATTTTTTACATTTTCTTTAGGCATTGTTATTTTGGTTGTATTTAATTTTTTACAATCTATAGAATGTTTTAATAAATTTTGTTCAGACTTAAAGTGATTTAAACAACGTTTACATAGCCAGGATTTGTTATTTACGTTACCAATTTGAGAATTAACTAGCCTGGATACATTTTTATGTATGCGAAATGAAAATATCTTGTATTTAAAAAGTTCATATTTTTATTCAAATTAAATTCATCACTGCCAGAGCTATTGCAATCATTATCGTCATTAAAACAAGGTATAATAAGTAAATTAAATTTTCGTTGAAAGTTTGTTTTGCTTAAGCTTAGAGAAAAAATTTCATTCTTTTTAAAAGTGTAGATATTAATAGAAATTGAATTCATATTTTCGAATTTTGAAATATCCTTTAAACCAATTGAAAACTAATACCTTCATAATACAGTTTTTTTACATGTTTAAAATGTGGATACGAACTAGTTAAACTAGAGTTTCTATGGGATGTTGCAGGATATAGTGCACACACTATTGATCGTATAAAGCCCAACCACTGTCCGTTTCTTCAAAACTTTCCAATTTTGCTAAAATTTTATTTTTAATATTTTCATTATACCAAAGTTTTAAATTTGTTGTATTATCAATCATATGATTTTTTATAAAAAATGTTTGAATATCTGTTTCAGCAGTATGAGGCTTTACAAAGTTTGCAGAAAAAATGCCATTGACTTTAATTAAAGAATGTTTTAATTCCTCTTTAATTTTAATGAAAAAACTTTTAAAGGCCCTTAAAAAAATTCTTTTGTGTCCTTGATTTTAATATTAGTAATTACAGCAGTTTTTATTCTCTTATTAAGAAAGATTCAATATCCAGCCACATAACATTGTTTAAGCTATTTCTACATTGTCTGGTTCCAAATTTAAATTTTTTACAATTTTGTAAATTACAATGATAATGTTTTAAAAGTGCTAAACCTGCTTCCATTCGAGAAAAACTTTTAACACAATCTGCTTTAGTTTTTATGCTTTTGTTTCCAGTAAATATGCTTTTTTTTTCAAAATTTTCATCCTCTTATTATATTCTTCTAATGTCTTAATTATTCTAACAGCTTTTTCAATTTTTTTAATTACTACACTTACTAATTTATCCAAGTATTCTCTGTTGCAATTTTTTTCATCTGAAAAAACTAAAAATTAAAAAACCATAACTTTATATTTTTACATATTTTTTTTTAAGAAATTATGTCAAATTTCGAGTCCGTAACAAAATATCTAACTAAAGTTTTATGCCTTCAGTGTAAAAAATAAATTTTCACACCATCGTTGATGTACTCCTACTTACATCAGATTTTCTGTTGATTGGCCTTGTATTGGAGCTCGAGGAGGCTTTTGTACTTTTTGGGGTATTATGGCGTACGCTATTGGACGACACATCCAGAAAAGTTGATTGGATTGCAGGAGCTCGCTGACCATCGATATTTCCAGATTTCGAAGTTGATGGGCTTGCCAAACCTGGCTGGCTATGGTTGTTTTCAGTTTTAAATCTTTTTGGAGAACTCATTTTAATTTAAAAATTATATAACTAACTTTTATACAGACTACTGCTTCACTCAAGGGATCTTTTGAACTAGTGACAAACGTCTTCTAACTAGAGAATTCTTAGGATAATTAAAGTCATTAGTTAATAATTTTACAAAAAAATAAAATTAGGGATATCCCACAATATGATAATATTTTCTTATATCCTTATCTTTCTTTAATATATATAACAAATTTGTTATTTACCATGACACTCTAATATTAATATCAACTTGTTCATTCATCAGCAATTATAAAAGTAATTTTTATGAGATTAAGCATTTTTAAAATTTAATCTACATGTTTGTTTATTTTATCTCTAACCTCTGTTTTTTTTTGTAGACATCATGGCTCCTTCTATTGAATTTTTTATAGACTTTGTGCATGTGCTTCGTGTAGGGGAATGTTGTTTAAAACCTTACTTTGCATATTTTACATAAGTTTGCATTTATTTCCATATTATAAAATTTTGTAAATATTAAATATTTAACGCTCTTTGCACTAGTTACCGTTAAGCGTGACCTAAAAAATAAGTATTTTTCACATTCTAAAGGTGTATAAGTATAATTAGACTTTTTCATTATTACTTATTACATGTTAAAGAAGTTAAAACAAGTAAAAGTCTACATTAACGCTTATAATCAATTCAACAGATAAGTTGAAATTCCCGGTGAAAAAATATTCATAACCCTCACGTATACATCAAAACATGTTAGACTATAAAAGAAATTTGGCAACCACTGCAGTATATTAGAACAAAGATGGAGGACGAGTCCCAACTACAATTGTTTGAGAAGGCCCTCAAACGATATCACTTTATTCCGAGGGCTGAAGATGATGTAAAGGCAATTCAGGATTCGAAGCCTCCATCCAAGAAGCTGAAGGGTTGCTCTAATGTGAAGGAGCTCAAGCCGCTTTCAGCAGCAGCAGGTTCCAGTTCCTTTCCACCAGCAGCAGCACCAACCGAAGCTGAGTCCACTAAGGAGTTAGAATGGTCCTTAACCATCTCGGAATAAGATAAAGAAAACCAAGTGTTTGATACTTGTGTCAACTGTTGTTACCTGACCCGCTGACGTCACGTTTTTTGAACCGATCAGCTGTAACTTCGAACCTGAAACCTCTGCCGCGATATCGTGTAACGTAAACCACTAGTCTACGGCAGCATATTGGAAATAAACGCTTGTAAGTTTAAATGTTATTTCTTGATGATGTATTTTTATTATTATTTTTTTTTAAAGAATAAATTAGCGTATGTTATTAAGGTTAAAATTACAATATACCAATAGTACCATAAAACATTTTAATTTTCAGGCATTTTTTCATCACAGTATATTTGGAAATAGCTTCATAAGATATATACTTTTAGGTATGATATATTGTTTCATTTTTCAAGTTGATTATTGGTATTTCTTTCAACTACAACGAAAGACAAACACCATGGAATTTAAGTGGTTCATAACATAGTTCTCCATGACGTCGATAGTAATAGTTTTTTTGAAATTGTTCATACATTTCATATAGCACCGCCCATTGTTTGGTATCAAAGTTAGGATTTAGATTATCTATTTTATTTTTTATATCTGTTGATAGAGCAAATATTAGAAAACGTGGTCTTGATATTAATGCAGTTCTCTTGACAGCCCATGTATGACTTGTAGTTTCTTGTAAAACAGGATATTCACGCAATTCCCAACTTCTAAATGGAATATCTTTCTAAATGGAATATCTAAATTTCGATTACTTTCCAGATATTTAAATAATCGCAATTTTTCAACATCAGATACTAACACATAAGGTATTTTCCGTAAGATTTTTGATACAACTATTTTATAGTCTTCAGCAGTCTGTGGATTTCCTGTTTTTATAATAGCATTTGCATCTGTATGACTTCGAATTAGAACCAACTCCTGATTAACATTTATAATTATTTTCTGAAAATCTTCTGCAAATCCCAATAAAGTACGTAGTGCCAAACATATGTTAAAAAAAATCTTGAGTTTGTATGGAGATTCTTATTTCATCGTTATTATTAAATGTTGTCACTGCATAGGGCTGGTGTGTATGGTACAGTTAATTGCTAATTAATGTATCAGAGAAAACACCCTCAGTAACATTTAAAATATAAAAACTCATGGTTTTCTTCTGATAAAAAGTTACAACTGTCTTCTGAATTTCTCAATTTTTCTTAAGTTCAAATCCCAAAGAAATTAGAAAGTCTTTATTTGAGCGTGTTAACTATTTCAGCTTGCTAGATTTACTGATCTTGTTTCGATGACGTGTCCCTTTATTTATAGACATTTTTTCTTTAATCACTGCATTATATATAGGCTGCTGATTAATATTATATAAAAATACCATTTTGTTAATACGCTTTCTTCAGGTGCAATCTGTAACCATTTCTGGTCGGAAATTAACCAAGTTTCCGTCTTGGTCTGTTATTTTAAGTATAATTTCATCAATATACCGGGTGTTATTTGGCAGATAGATAACGTTTGATGGTTTTTCAATTTTTTTTTCACCAGGTAAACATGATGGATAAAACGTGTGTATTATATGAACTGGTTTACCATTGTTAAAAGAATTTGAACAAGGTACATTAAAATTTTTTTCTGAATTTCCTTTTCAGCAACCTTTAGAATTCGATGTTGTATTTTAGATTTACTAATGTTTCTTTTTTTTATTTTTTTGTACATCGTTTGCAGCAGCAGCCTCTAATCCTGTTTCCATTGTTAAAAGAACATTTTTTAACATTTGTATACCCCTTTTTAATGCTGTAGTACATTTTCTAACTCTATTGCTATTAGCAATCTCTTGATCTTTATTATTACCATAAAGACCCATTCCTAGTTTGACTTTTGTTTTCATTGCACCAGCAACCCCCTAATGCAGCCATTTTTTCACCAAACTTTGCATTTTTAGACCTAAACCTTTTCATAGCCTTCTTCGTTAATTTTTTATCTGCTTCTTGTCGAAAATTAAAATCCTGATAGGGTGCATAGGTGCTTCATCCAATTCATTAATGCCCCGATCACCTCTGGCTAGACGTTTTTTTAGTTTCGTACCTGGCTCACAATAATTATATCCAGGTATGTGTACTTTCACAGGTAATTTATTAATAGCTGTATTTAAAAGCCCTTTTCCTTCGATGGGACTACTGGCATCAGGACAAAATTTCATTTTTATCGATTGATCGCTCTCTTGATAAGGACTGATTATAAACTAATAAATTATTATGAACAGTGTATTGTTAAATAGTTTTAGTTTGACTTTGACAGTAAACAGATTTAGAAAGAGACAAGAAAATAGTTCAGCAACGTACTACTCTACCCGTTAATAATCACGATCACGATGTTGGAAAAAAATCGCTTCAAAAACAGCTACTTTTACCTTCGTTGATGAGATGTATCATTGTGGGGTCTTCAAATTGTGGAAAAACCAGTGTTATGCTTACCCTCATAGAACATCCCAATGGATTAAAATTTAAAAATGTTTATTTGTATTTAAAATCTCTGTACCAACCAAAATACTTATATTTAGAAAAATTACTACGACCTATTAAAGGAATTGGTTATTTTCCAGTTAACAATAGTGAACAAATTTTACCACCTGACCAACCAAAACAACATTCGATGTTTATTTTTGATAAGGTAGCTTGTGAGAAGCAAGCTGTGAGTCGCAACTACTTTAGTACAAGAAGATATTTTTTACATTGATCAAAACATTTGAAAACTATTGAAACCAAACTCCCAACTCTCTAATAAAATACATCAAAATTGTTAAAAAACTGAAGCACCTCAAGAAGAAGAAGAAAAAATGCAAATTTATGATCCTGACAATGGAAAAAATGTTAATGTGAAAACACCGTTACCATCGTACAGTGGAGAAGAACTTAAAAGACGATTACTGTTCCAATCTACACCAAAAGTTTCTATGCAAAGTGTAAACGCTAATGATGATGATGAACCCAGTGTTATTAAGCAGTCAATAATTAATAAAGCTGATGCTCAAGAAAATGAACTGGAAACAACTTTGCAAACAAATTTTCAGCGAACAGGAAATCAAGACATTAACGAAAGGTCTTTTCACAATTATCTAGATCAATATGAAGCTTTACTAAGAAAGTATATTCATGAAATCGTGAATTGTATCAAGCAGATCTTTGCGAATTGAGACCATACGTAAAAGAGAATAATGGTTTTAAATATATTTTAGTTGTTATTGATTGTTTTTCTAAATACCTTTGGGCAAATCTGTTAAAAAAAACTGGGCAGGAAATATCAGGAGCCCTGAAAAAAGTTTTTAAGGAGCATTTATCTAAACTTTTACAAACAGACCAAGGCTTCAGTAGTTGAACGTCTAATACGAACACTTAAGAGTATGATGTGGAAACAAATAAATTTGAATTGAACTTTTAAATGGTATATTCTATTACCCCAGGTTTTATATAGTTATAATAATAAAAAACATAGAAAAATTGGTATGAAACTTTCTACCTAAAAAAAATCAAAAATATTTACTTAAAGTAGTTTATAGTCATATAAAATTAGCATCGAAGCCCAAGTTTCAAATTGGAAATCATGTAAGAATATATAAAATTAGAGGTGTTTTTGATAAAAAATATATGGCTAATTGATCTACTGAAATTTTTACTGTAAAAAAGGTGCAACTTACAAATCCTACCACCTACATATTGGAAGATGTTGACAAGCAGGAAATTAAAGGAGGATTTTATGAACAACAATTGCAAAAAGTTCAATTTCCAGATGCTTACTTAGTTGAGAAAATTTTAAAACATAATAAAAATAAAGTACTTGTACGTCGGTTAGGTTTTAGTGATAAACATAATAGCTGGATAGACAAAAATAATGTTTTGTAATGCTCTAAGGGATTAAATAAAAGACTGTTATTAAACTAAATAAGTTTTTACAACTTACCGGTATGTCTAATTTTTGAATATCTTCTTTTTTTTAATTAAATAGCTAATTGAATTAGCACTTGAATCAGTTAACCTTGGTAGCATCCATAGTCCATTACTCATACGTTCTGGTGTCACACAAGCTTGTCTGTTACTAGAATCCATTATCTGAAATATAACTTTTTTTTTTCCCAAAAGTTAAAAATACAATTGAATTAATCACACTTTTTTTATTTATTTGTTTCCAGAACTTCACAAAAATACACATAAAACCTACAACAGTATACGGTAATACTGTATACTCAAATATTAGGAAAAAAATATACCAATAAAACTTCATGCTTTTTACCTACGAAACAGTGATGATGTTATAATTTTTTGTATGGTAGCTAAATAATTCCGATTTTAAATAAACTAAAAGCCTGACACACTGACACAAATTACATGTTAGTAAAATATTATTCTTTGGTACATGAGTTTCTTTCCTAATATTTGAGTACATAGTATTACACCTATTACAAATAAAAAAATCCTTATTAGTTATAAATTTAATTTTTACCATTAATAGTAATAATAAAACCATAATATTAATAATTAGAATATTAAGAATTCCCTAGTAAAAGTAATAATAAATTAAAATACACTCTGCTATTATGTGGTTTTACCTTATAATTGGGTATCAAACACTTGGCTTTCTTCATCTTCCTCCGAGATGGTTAAGGACCATTCTAACTCCTTAGTGGAGTCAACTTCTGTTGGTGCTGCTGCTGGTGGAAAGAAACTGGAACCCGCTGCTGCTGTAGGCGGCTTGAGCTCGTTCACATTAGAGCAACCCTTCAGCTTCTTGGATGGAGGCGCCGAATCCTCAATTACCTCTACAACCTAATATACTGCAGAGGAAGGTTGCCAAATTTCTTTTGTAGTCTAGCATGTTTTGGTGTATACGTGAGGGTTATGAATATTTTTTCACCCTTCATTTCAATTTATTAACTCCATAGCTAGAAACATAATTAAATCAATCAAACTCAAATATTTTAAAACACAATAATAAAAAAATGTACATACAAATATAAAAAAAAATTATTTACCTAATTAGTTCCCTCATCACCACCAAAGCCATTTTTACCAGGAAGTTCAACTTATCTATTGACTTGATTATAAGGGTTGATGGAATGTTAGACATATTACTTGTTTTAACTTCTTTAACTTGTAATAAGTTATAATGAAAAAGTCTGATTATATTTATACATATTTAGAATGTGAAAAATACTTGTTTTCTAGGTCACGCTTAACGGTAACTAGTGCGAAGAGTGTAAAATATTTAATATTTACTAAATTTTATTATATGGAAATAAATTCAAACTTATGTACAATATGCAACGTAAGGTTTTAAACAACATTCCCCTACAAGAAGCACATGCAACCACACAGTCTATAGGAAATTCAATAGAAGGAGCCGTGATGTCTACAAAAAATAACCAAAAAAATAAAGTTAAAGGTCAAATAAAAAGAAATGTAGATTAAATTTTAAAAATGCTTAATTTCATAAAAATTATTTTTATTATTGCTGGTGAATGAACAAGTTGATATCAATATTAGAGTGTTATGGTAAATAACAAATTTGTTATATATAATAAAACTATAAGAAAATATTATTAGATTGCAGGATATCCCTAATTTTACTTTTTATAAAATTATTAATTAGTGACTTTAATTATCCTTAGAATTCTCTAGTTTAAAGACGTTTGTCATTCGCTCAAAAGATCTCCTGAGTGAAGCAGTAATCTGTATAAAAGTTAGTTATATAATTTTCAAATTAAAGTGTGATCTCCTAAAAATAACCATAGCCAGGTTTGGCAAGCCCATCAACTTCGAATACCTGTTGTTTTCCATAATTTATCTGGGTACGATAGTCATTTTTTTATTAAAGCCCTAAGCACAGATATAAAGGGAAAAATTACTTTACGTCCTGTAAACAAAGAAAGATATATTTCTTTCACTAAATATATACAAAACACAAATGTTTCTTTTAGATTTATCGATTAATTTTGCTTTATGTCATACCACTGTAAAAAAATTACTAGAACGTTTTATTCAAATGACAATAAATTCAATTTATTAACTTGAAAACGGATATTTCCGTACGAATATTTAAATAATTGGGGCAAATTAAAGAAGATCATTTACCTACAAAAGAAAAATGCTATACTTCTTTAAATGAACAAAATATAACTGATGATGACTATCAACATGCTAGTATTGTTTGGGAAACTTTTAAAATTAAAAATTTAAAAGAATATACTGAACTATATTTAAAAACTGATGTACTTTTATTGACAGGTATTTTTGAAAATTTTCGTGCTACTTGTATGACAACTTACAATCTTGACTGTTTACATTATGTTACTACTCCTTCGTTAGCACTTGATGCCTTTACTGAATTGGAATTACTTACTGACCAATACTGAATTGGAATTACTTACAGACCCTAACGTGTTTATGTTCATAGAAAGTGGTATACGAGGGGGAATTTCCCAATGTTCGAACAGATATGCTAAAGCAAATAATAAATTTATGGGGAAACAATATAATAGTTACGAAGCAACTTCCTACATTTTGTATTATGATGTAAATAATCTATATGGTGCTGCAATGAGTGTACTTTACCTCATGCAGAATTTCAATGGGTAAATGATTTTTATCAGGAATAATTGATATATTAAATATTCGTGATGATAGTGATTGGGGATATTAATTTGAATTAGATCTTTTATATCCCAAAGAACTATATGAATTACATAACGATTTATCCATCTGCCTGAACATTGTGTTCCACATGTTTCCAAATCCAAAGTTCCAAAATTACTTACAACTTTATACAATAAAGAGAACTATATTATTCATTATAGAAATCTAAAGCAAGCCCTTCAACTAGGTTTAAAAATTACTAAATTCATAGAGTCCTCAAATTTAAACAATCGGTCTACTATAAAAAACTTTTATAAATTAATCAATAACGCTAATTTTGGGAAAGCTATGGAAAATGTGAGAAAATATAAAGATGTAAAATTGGTTACACAATGGTCAGGTAATTATGGAACAAACTATTATATTTCAAAACCAAATTTTCACAGTCTGACAATTTTTGATGACATCATGGTTTTAATTGAAACGTTCAAATTAAATGTAACTTTCAATAAATCAGTCTATTCAGGTTTTAGCATTGAAAATGCTACTGGGATCAGTTTTATGCAAACTTAACGAAGATGTCGTGACCTCGACCAGCGCGTACGGATAATATTCGATTATGTGACCTCGACATATGAAATGTAAATAGCGAATCGTCCGTCGCGTCGCGGGTAACTCAGTAAAATAATTAAATATCTTGGTTGTGATACGTAACTGATAATTTGGTGACGCCGATGCGGGTTATCATTGCAGTGGTTTATTCTTAATGTTTTAATTGTATTGTTGAATAAGGTAAGTTGATGTTATTTTAGAATTTGACTGTTTCGTTATTTATAAAACGATATTAATGAAATTATTTTATTTAAAAATAATATTTACCTATAAATGAAATGTATGAATGTTTTATTTTTGATTACTCGATAAGACACACGACAATAACCAAAAATATTTGTTATTACGTCCCGTTGACACTTCTCAAAACAAACAAAATTTTAATCCAATATTTTCATGGCCAACTTTGTTAACGTGATATTAAAATTTCCTGACTTTAAAAGTTTAAGTGTAAATATCTCAAAAACTATAAGACACAGACCCGCACTATGTGATATTTTTAGAAAGCTATTTTTTCAAGGAATTCAAAAATGTACAAATATACAGGATGTCCCATTTAAAAAAATGGACCTCTTGCACGCCCTGTCTATACAGGTTGAGCAAAAAATAATTGAAAGGGTATCACCCTCATGTGAAAATGTCAAATTAAACTTTGTTTAGCCTTAAAGTTGGTTTAGTAAGTAATAATGGTGCAACTCTGGATTAATGTATTAAAAATGTCTTCTATTCTAGGAGTTAAACGTACCATATAGAGAAGAGATGATTCCAATGTTATCAATTGAGACCTAAATAATATTGTTGAATAAGGTACGTTATTTTATCTAAAATCTAATTTAATAAGAATTAGAATAAATGTGAAAATCCTAAAATCCGATATGGAGATGAAAATAATATCTGATATAAATCCACCTACTGATATCAATCAAAAGGAAGAAGCTTTGCTGTTATCACAACAGATAAAAGAAAAATCAAAAAGAACCCTTATGACAAACGCAGAAATATGTCGTAATTATAGGCAACGTAAGAAACTACAAGTAAATTCTGTACCTATAACTGAATCTTCGTTACTAAATGGTATTTTGTCACAAGGGAAAATAGAAAAAACAAAAAATACAAAAATCAAAAGCTATACATCAATCGCGGAAAGAGTTCGTAGTTACAGGCCACGCAAAAAAATAAGTCCTACCAATTTATTAACAACTACTAATGATACTACTGAAGATGATGACATAGTTATTGTTGAAAATCCTCCTGTTGTAGCCCAACTAGAGGCAAAAGCAAGTTCTAGTACTAATGCTTCAAACAATGGTACTGCTCTTCTCCTGAATATTTTATCCAATAATGGTAGTTCAGTTACTTATCCAAAATTAATAGAAAATAAGAATGAATCTCAAGAAACTTCTTCCTGTATAATGTCAAATAACAAGGAGGAAATAGATGTGGTAATTGAGTCACAAGAACATTCTGCATATATAAAATTAAACAATATAAATGAAAGAGAAGTGACACAAAACAAACGTGGTAAGAAAAGAAATTTAAATATTTCCGAAAATACAGATAAAAAAAATTTACTTATAAAAAAAATAAAACCTAATGATCTTAATAAAAAGGAAGAAGCCTTATTGATAACACAAAAGGAAAAAGAAAAACCAAAATATTCACAAATCAAAAGTTGTATATCAAACGCCGAAAGATGTCGTAATTACAGACAGCGCAAAAAAATAAGTCAAATTAATTTATTAAAAACAGTTAACGATACTACGAAGGTTGATGACGTCATTATGGTTGAAAATAATCTATCCAAGAGTGCCTTAGCTAGTCAACGTTATCGCAAGAAGAAAACTCAACTACAGGCAAAAGAGAGTTCAAGTACTACTGTCTCGACTATTGCTTCAAACAGTGGTACAGATTTTCTGGAAAATGTTTCAACAAATGATGCTAATTTAGTTATTATGACAGCTACCAATGTAAAAGTGTTTGAAAAGAGAACATTGTTTTTAGTAAATTATATAGATAAACATTTTTATAGTAATAGGCTAAATGAATATTGTCGTATATGTGACCGAATTTGGTGGACTAAAAATATGCGTAACATTCATGAAAAAGCACTTCCTCTCATTTATGATGCCGGTTATTCAAAAATATTTCAACAAATTGAGGATGAATATAAATTTTATAAATGTTGTCGAAACTGTTATTCAAATTTGTGTCAAAGCAGCAAAATTCCTCAGTTAGCCACTGTTAACGGATTTTTTTATCCTCCCATTCCACCCGATCTTCCAGCATTAAATCCAATTGCTGAACGGTTAATTTCACCTCGTTTGCCTTCTATGCAAATACGTAGAGTACATTATTTTGCCGGTAGCCAAAAATTGGTTGGTCAGATAATCAATGTTCCAGTTAATGTAAATAATATGGTAACTTCTTTGCCGCGAAATGTCAATGATGATTATGCAGTCACTGTAGCATTAAAACGTCATATTCTTCAAAAGGGGGCATATCTGTCAGGATGTGTTTCAAAAAGTGTGTTACGCAGATGGTTATTATACTTAATAAATACTCCATTGTACCAAAAATATAATATAAAAATTGAAGCAAGGTTCTTGGGTTTACAAGAAAGCTTAACTTTTGCAGAGGAAAATGAAATACTTTTTACAGAACATCAGTCTGAAATTATAGCATCTGAAAAGGACTTAGATGTAATTTCTACAAGAAAAGAGAGATCATTAACTCCTGAACAGTTATTAAATACACAACAACAAACTTTATTTTGGGGTGAAGATATGGTCTTACATCTAGCTCCTGGTCAGCATAACAAACCTTTCGCGTTATCTTTCGATGCCGATGCGGAAGAATTATCATTTCCGGCGATCTATTATGGGCACGAAAGACGATTTAAAATTAAAGTTACTCCATTTATGATGGCAAGTAGTGAAATTCGTCGACGAGACAGACGTGGGGTTACACCCAATCATATTCTGTACATGGCAGCAAAGATAATGCGTTTAAAAATTATTGAGGCATTTCAGGTGATGTTCCGTAACAATGACAATGGAGTGAAAAATATCACCAGGGAAGATATAACTGATCGCGAATTTATTAAAGAAAGTATGGAAAGAAATGAGTCTTTTTTCAAACATATTCCTAATTTCATGCAATATTGGCAATCGAGAAAAAAAGACTTATTTGCGATGATGCGTCAGCTGGGAAAACCAACGATATTTCTAACACTCAGTGCCTCAGAAATACACTGGAAAGCTCTCTTAAAGTGTGCCTATAAATTTAGAGAAAATTTAGAAGATGAAGATATTATTGATCATAATATCTTTGATACTATGACCAACAGTGCAAAAGCAGAATTAGTAAACAATGATCCTGTTATTTGCTGTTTATATTTTGATAAACTAATAAATAATATCATATCTGCTTTGAAATTAAAGAAAAATGGTCCATTTCAAAAATATTATTTAAAAGATTATTTTATGAGACTTATACGAATATACCTAGCTTTGAGGAATTTCTTCGAACATTTTATTTAGAGTCCTATGAAGGTATTCATAGACCAATGGTGTTCATGAAACGTGGAATTGAAGATATATGGATTAGTCCATTTAATCCCAGTATTTCTAAAGTATTACAATCAAATATGGATATTCAGTTTATATTAGATGAATACTCATGTGCTGCTTACGTTGCAGAATACGTTAACAAAAGCGAACGTGGCTTTAGTAATCTACATCGAGAAATTATAAGGATTCGAGACAAATATCCAGACATGGATTATGAAATGTGCATGAAAGAAATTGGCAAATTAGCATTAAATAATGTTGAAATCTGTACTTAAGAGGCAGCCTGGTATTTATTGCGTCTTCCCATGTCTGAGGCTTCTAGAAAAGTTCAAACTATCCCAACATAACATCCAACGGAACGTTTTCTAATGAAAAAGTCACTTAAAGAATTGAATGAGCAACATATTAAAAGCTATTCTATTGATATATGGAAAATAAATATTATTCAAAAATATGAACAGAGACCAGACGAATTGAAAAACATTTGCTTGGCTGATTTTGTAGCATGGTATGAGCCTATACGTTCTAAGAAACAGGATAATTTGCCCTTTTACATGCGGGATAATGAAAATGATGATATTGAAGAAGACGATAGTATTAATATTAATATGGATTCGTGTAACAGTGTTTCGGAGAAATATCGAAAAAGAAAGTTCCCAAAAGTTTTAAAATGGCGAGCATATGATTCCTCGACAGATTCATTGAATTTTAAAAGGGAAATCGTGACACTCTTTTGGCTCTTTAAAAACGAGGAGTTAGATATTTTAAATAATGATAGGTATGTAAAACTTTATGATGACCATTATACTCAGTTACATGACAAGGAAAAAGAATATAATAGTGGATTGTCTTTACAGAATATAACTAAAGTTGCACGAGAACTATCTGAAGAAAACGAAGATATTATTATGGATGTTCCCTCAACAATTCCCGGACGTCAAGTTTCTTCAATTCAAGATGATGATTTCGTTAAAGGGCCAAACACAACTAGTATAAATCTTGATTTAGATTCTGTTACTCGAACTAGTGTAGTAAGGCGAGTTCAAAATGTGATGTCTCATTCAGAATTCTGTAAGGCGTACCGTGGTCTAAATCTAAAACAACTGACATTTTTGTTAGAATTTATTAATCGATTATCCTTTACATCACACGAAAAAGATTCGCAACCGCTACAAGTGTTCTTTACGGGTCCGGCGGGTACGGGAAAAAGTTTTGTCTTAAAATTATTGATGGAAACAGCAAACAGATTTTCATTAAGGCACAATACCGCTAAATGTGCCTTTGTTGCTTGTGCTACTACTGGCAAAGCTGCTGTAAATATAGATGGTACCACTGTGCATACCGCTTTTAATATTAATATAAATTCAAAGAGAAATGCCAATTTAAGAGAAGATCTTGTACATAATATGAGTTGTGATTTTAACGAAGTTACTACTATTATTATTGATGAGGTAAGTATGATGAGTTACGATATTTTAAAACAAATTGATAGTCGACTAAGAGCAGTTAGCCGAGATTCTAATGTCAATTTTGGAGGATTTCACGTAATTTTTTGCGGTGATTTAAGACAGTTGCCACCAGTGAATGCAAAGCCTGATTTTTCTCGGCCACCAAATTTGCTACAAAGCCGTATGTTATGGCAATCACTTGATTATTTTGCGCTAGATGAGGTTGTGCGTCAAAAAGACCGAGAATTTTCAGTCATTTTGACAAAAATTGGAAATGGTGACGTGTTAACAAATAAAGAACGGATTGTCTTAGAAAAACGCTTTATTCGCAATGAAGATCTAGCAACTTTAACTAATTTAAAAGACGCAATTTATTTGTTTCATCGAAATAATGATGTAGATAATCACAATTATAGAGTTTTGAATATTCCTGGAAATATTTGCTGTATGGCTGAGGATGTTATACGTGGTCATCAAAATGATAATCAGTTAGAGTCTGTGGTTCAAAAAATAAAAAAAATGGATGTTACGAAAACTGGGAATATACCTACAAAATTATTACTAGTAATTGACACACCTTACATCATTACTCAGAATATCGACAAAATGGATAAAATTGTAAATGGGTCTTTTGGTTACCTTCGACATATTGAATATAACACTGATGATTCGACAAAGATTCAGCGCTTGTGGATAGAATTTAGTGACGCAAGTATGGGAACTATATTACGTGCAAAATATCAACATCATATAAATTCTTTTAATTTGCCAAATACTTGGACGCCAATAGTTCGTCGTGAAGCTGTAATTAATGTTGGTTCCCGAATTATTAAAGTAAGAAGACAACAATTGTGTCTGCAAATGCACTAACGATTCATAAATCTCAAGGTGGGACTTACGATACAATTGTGTACGAATATTCAAGGTCTCAAGAAATTAGTTTAGTATATGTTGCCTTATCAAGAGCTAAAACTTTGCAGGGACTTTATTTAACCAACCAAAAAGGAGACTATAAATTTTACCATTCCAATGTGGACCGGTGCTTGGAAAATATTTATAATACCCAAGACCAACAAATACCTTCGATTGCGTACTTAAATGTTCAAAGTTTAAATGCACATGCTCAAGATGTCGCCTTTGATCCTGTTTTAAAAGAATGCAAACTCTTATCCCTCTCCGAAACGTGGATGAATAATAGTGATCAACCAATAACAATTCCTGGTTTTCGATGTATTACACATTACAAAAGAGATACTGTTACAGCTGGTGGGGTGGCAATATATGAATCATTAAAATCGAACTTTAAAAAGTGTGAATCTGTAACTGAATTTAATTTAAATTCATCTTTTGGAGACTTATGTTGTGTTCGGATAATTTATGAAAATCATGAAACAAAACAGGAAGAATGTCTATTTGTTGTAACACTATACTGTCAAGTTGAAACTCCTGAAAAAGAAGTAGTAAAATTGATTGATAATGCTATGAGGCCTTTTGGCGGCAAAGAACAACCCTGTTTATCAAGAATGTGTTCCATTGTTTTATGTGGCGACTTTAATTACAATTTTCGAACAGAAAGGGGTTCAACTTTAACGCAATATTTAAATGTCGAATATAATTTAAGACTAGCTTCTGAAAAAATAAATATTACAAACAGATCCGGAAATTGCATTGATTACGTATTTTATAGAGGTAGGTCTATTGAATGTATTCCTTACATTTCATATTTTAGTTTTCATAGACCTATGCTAAGTTTTGCTAAAGGTGACTTATTATCTAAGTTATCACATGGTGAATGTGAAGGATCGGTCTATTCTGATGATAATGAATGATAATGTCGTATTATCGCCTTCGATAATTTTGTAAGACTTATAAGTGAAAGAGAAAGAAAACTTACCGCATTCAATTTTTTCCATCTTAAATTGAAATAGGTACGTCACTTAGCTGCTAAAACTCTTTATGCTTATTTAATGCAAAGATAAAGATACAAATAACTTAGCGGAACCATAAATAAAAAATAACTTGGCATAAATAATAACTTGGCGGTATATCAATTAAGTTTTGTTGCGTCACCTTAGACGATAACACTTGTCCTTCCTCCGCATGATTTTATTGCACTATAATGATGAATCCTTAACAATGTTTAAATTAATAGTCAAATATGTTCTTTTTTTTTTATTCATTCATTTCAATTTTATTCACTTAAAGCAAAATTAGCCTCTTAATACTAAAGGTCACCCTACCAAATTACAAAAAAAATCGGACAAATGATAATTAAAATATTAAAGAATAACCATTTTTTTCGTAAAAGTTCAACACTCTGTATCTCCAAAACAAAATATTTCCGGACACAGGTTTATATGCACTTTTTATCCTAAATTTAGTCAAAGTTAAGAGCCCCCTACAGTTTGTATAAAGACTTCATAAACACCCTGTATAAATTGCCGCGGTTCATCATGGGGACACTCTGTATAGTGAGGCAAGAACGATAACAAAAAATGTTTATGCAATATTTTGATGACTGTGATCGAGACGCGAGATTAAAGAAAATGCTTATGCAGAATTTCTGGAAGGATGTGATTTGTAAGGCACCATAAAAATAAGATAAGAAATTTTTGCTAGTATTCAACACTCATTCGTATCGGCAACAACTGTGCGTGGTGACGTAATAACCCTATATCTATAATAATATACAATTATATTATTATATATTTTTTTTTAATCGCGACTCGACATATTTGTATTAGTTTCTGCTTTTTTCTATTAGACATTTTTTAAGAATTAAGTTAAAAAAAACTATTGTGCCCGTTTGTACATACGTTTCTGCAATGGATAATCAACAAGAAAATATGAAAGACACTCCTCCTGCTCCTGTGACTGGTAGAAGAATCAAAAAAAGTTTGAAAAATTTATTCACTTTAAATCCGCCAATGATGCCGGGTTCATCTTCAGAAGCTTCAGGGAGTAATGTGAAAGAAGTGAATGACAAAATTTTGAATATGAATAAGAAGAATGAGTATCTTCTTGCTCCAAGTGGACCATATACTTTTTTTGAAGAGAATGAAGTAAAGGAATATTATGAAGATTTTAAAACGAGCTCACCGGATTCTATTTTTATTTCAAAGTCAGATGATTTAGCTGACATTTCTTTAAAATTCAAACCACCCATAATTAAAAATAATTATTGCCAATATTCTTATGTGAAAGTCCCAACCTTAGGGTTGACAACCAACGCCTATGGGTTTGTCATTGGAAATTCAGAAAATTTTACGGACAAAACCGTTCTTTTTAGTTTGGCACAATTGGAACCAAAGCATCGGGTTTCAGTATTACTACCTACAAGTGATTACTGGTGGAACAAGAACTCGTCTTCCACGTTCAACGCTTTCATTGATCTTATGGGGAACAACATAAAATCTTTGGCTATGTGCGAAGATTTTAAAAACTCCATGATAAGATTTGGACAGGACAAAAATGTACTTCTAAATTTTAAAACTAATTATATATCGGCTACCAAAGTGATTAATGATGAAATAGTGCCCGGTGTGTTTGGTGTAAAAATGTTAAACAGAAACCAATTTAACAGTGAAATTAAAGTTCCTATGGCTAAGGTATTAGATGATAATTCTCTGGAGGTTTCAACGGGGGAGGATTTAGTGCCTCCAAAATTTATGCATGCTCTACTTCTATTATCGGCTCAAGTTTCGTTTACCTGAAATTGGTTATAAGGAAAGTATCTAGTTTTACATATTCTAGGAGCTTTTCTAAATAACGGAAAATAAGAATTTTGCTGCGGAAATGCGTCATTTCCGTTCTGCACAGTTTAGTATACCTGAAATCAGTTACATGAAAACTTTGCATTGCATCTCATCCCAAACTCTTTCCCAAGCACGAAAATGTTAAAATGTGTCTGCGGAAATTTGTCATTTTCATTTTCTGCGGAAATTTTGTATAGTTTAGAATATCTTAAATCAGTTACACAAAAAAAAAACTTTGATTTACATTCTAAATTCTTCTACATTTTTTAAGTAAGCGGATACATATAGATATTTTCCTGAAAATAAAAGTGATGAAAACGCATATTTCAATCATATCAAATATGCTTTATTGCCACAGAAAATTATTACAATTTTATAGACAAAGCAATAAAATAATACAAAATAAAAATGAAAAACAAAAAATAAATAAATCAAAAAGTTATTCCCTGTTCATTATATCTTTACCATTTACCCGTGCGTCACAATATGGCCACCAGTAAATCTCATAAGAATACGCTTGGTGGCAATGATGACACACGGGTAAAGCTACACTGTTAAAAAGTAAAAAACAAAAATTTATATTTACCCATTTCAAAGACCTAAAAAGTATATTAACCCAAATAACAAATAATTTCTTTTTTACTATAGAAAACTTAAATCGAAAAAAAAAATTAATCAGTTCTAGTTCTAGTTCTAGTAAAATCTCCATATTCTGCTCTAATAGCGTTAAGCAGCTCAACCATTGGATCCAATTTTTCTTTTTTGCAATATCGTCTCCAAAGATATTCGCATAATTTTTCTGGAAATTCGTTTTCGGGAATATGTTGTCCTTTCAAAAACCTTTTTGCCGCACTCCACTGCGACTCTATTCTTTGGCTATGTGTTCCTTCATTAGCGACAAATTCCTGACTATGATTTACTGTTCGATGAGTATATCCAAAGTTTGGCAAGGTTTCATAGGCCTTCCACATATCAGTGTGGATGATGGAGCCTATTTCTACATACTGTTTGATAATGTTAACAAGAGTAGAGGTATCTCGTTTATTATCGGGACATAAAATTAATCTTAGATCGTCCGATTTATCAGCAATCATGCCCAGTACCCAGTGACCCTCAACTATACGTCCACGATGATATTTTCTCTTACCAAACTTTGATTCGTCAATCTAAAAACATTTGAGTTTGATGGTATCTGACACATTACCGTGAATAAAACTAAACGACTTTCTATGTTAATTATATTATTCTTAAAAATGGTGAAAATATTATGGTTTACTATTAGTTTTGGTTAGTTTTGGTTAGTTTTGATCTGTGTCAAAGGTCGGCAAGAGGATTTCACTTATGAAATGATTAATTGAAATAATAAAATACCTGCACAATAATTCCAGGCCCTCCGATTTTCGGCAAATTTGCTTGCATTTCGGTAAAAGAAGAGCAAATCATTTCTCGACAATATCTGATCCTGGCTGCGATGGTTGCTTTTGATATTATTTCATTGGAATTTGATACACCAACAGCAATTCTTTCATAAGTTTCCTCATGAGCAAATCCGAACAATACTCTAAAAGTATGTAATTATAGATGTACATATTATTATGTATCTACTTAGAAAAAACAAAAATTTCAGTATTAAAATGATTGATTACCTGAATTCTTTCTCTGGAGAAATACGACTTTCTTCAAACCAAGTATTTTTCGCCACTGTCATTATAGGCCGACACATACTACTATGCGAACATTTATATATACCAAAATCGGTATCAGTATAATAATAGTGCGAAAAAATATTTGTAGGACCTTTATGACCTTTTATTTTCGTTCTGCAATAAGAAGGCCTAGGTAATAAACCTTCGTGTACCGCAAACTCATATGCTTCTTGTCTGGTCTTTCGCAACATTTGCTCGGAAATTCGAATTCTCGACATATTTTTACAAAAAATTTGATCAAGTTCTTGAATGTTTTCACAGAAAATCGTAATAATAACTAAACTAGACTTAAGAAAGGGTCTTTCTTATCGAACTTTGACAGAGCAATCAAACCAGATGTCAAGTGGTTACGGCGACTGCGCCGGCGCCGGCGTAAGGGTTTTTTTTTGTCTACTAATAATATTATGGTTTACTATTAGTTTTGGTTAGTTTTGATCTGTGTCAAAGGTCGGCAAGAGGATTTCACTTATGAAATGATTAATTGAAATAATAAAATACCTGCACAATAATTCCAGGCCCTCCGATTTTCGGCAAATTTGCTTGCATTTCGGTAAAAGAAGAGCAAATCATTTCTCGACAATATCTGATCCTGGCTGCGATGGTTGCTTTTGATATTATTTCATTGGAATTTGATACACCAACAGCAATTCTTTCATAAGTTTCCTCATGAGCAAATCCGAACAATACTCTAAAAGTATGTAATTATAGATGTACATATTATTATGTATCTACTTAGAAAAAACAAAAATTTCAGTATTAAAATGATTGATTACCTGAATTCTTTCTCTGGAGAAATACGACTTTCTTCAAACCAAGTATTTTTCGCCACTGTCATTATAGGCCGACACATACTACTATGCGAACATTTATATATACCAAAATCGGTATCAGTATAATAATAGTGCGAAAAAATATTTGTAGGACCTTTATGACCTTTTATTTTCGTTCTGCAATAAGAAGGCCTAGGTAATAAACCTTCGTGTACCGCAAACTCATATGCTTCTTGTCTGGTCTTTCGCAACATTTGCTCGGAAATTCGAATTCTCGACATATTTTTACAAAAAATTTGATCAAGTTCTTGAATGTTTTCACAGAAAATCGTAATAATAACTAAACTAGACTTAAGAAAGGGTCTTTCTTATCGAACTTTGACAGAGCAATCAAACCAGATGTCAAGTGGTTACGGCGACTGCGCCGGCGCCGGCGTAAGGGTTTTTTTTTGTCTACTAATAAGTCTATCCAACGAGAAGGGATTCATTTAATAATATAAAAATAAAACAAACCTACTTCTTACAGATTTCAATATTTTAACTATATTTGTATAAAAGATTTTAGATTATATGGAAATAACTAGGGAAATAGGAGTTTGGAAAAGGGGGGATGGACGATTGCGGAATAATAACGAAAACGAAGGCATGATTGCGGATGGAGGCAAAATAATCGATGGCATTATTGCGGAATGCTCGTATATATTTGTTCGATTGCCTGACTCAAGAAAGGATCATCCTTCTTTGTTTATATTCCTTGAAGTTCTCAAAGATATGCAGACAGATACTTATATGAAACTTCGTGACTCAGACAAATTATTGAGATTATCTAAAAAAAATTTCGGGCTGTCACGTATACGGGTATAAAATGTCGCTGACAATACGATGCGTTCAGCCGTTATTTTTACATTCCGCAATCGTGCCCTCACTTCATTTTGTGAAAAACTGAATACTAATGTTTCGTCCGCAATCGTGCCGCGCCCTGGAAAAGCGCTCAAAATGCTGATCGGAGCCTATTTTTTATATAACTAATTTCAGGTATTCTAAACTATACAAAATTTCCGTGAAAAATGGAATTTCCGCAGACACACTTTTTCATTTTTATGTTAAGGAAAAAGTTCAGAATGTAAATCACAGCTCTTTTTATGTAACTGATTTCAGGTAATCTAAACTATACAAAATTTACGCTGAAAAATGGAAATGACAAATTTCCGTAGACAAATTTTTAAATTTTTATGTTAAGGAAAAAGTTTAGAATGAAAATCAAAGCTTTTTTTTATGTAACTGATTTCAGGTAATCTAAACTATGCAAAATTTCCGTGAAAAATGTAAATGACAAATTTCCGCAGACAAATTTTTACATTTTTATCTTGAGGAAAAAGTTTAGAATATAAATCAAAGCTTCTTTTTTATGTAACTGATTTCAGGTAAACTAAACTACACAAAATTTTGTCGGAAAATTAAAACGACAAATTTCCGCAGTAACATTTTGGCATTTTGGTGCTTGGGAAAGCTTTTGGGATGAGATGCCAAGCAAAGTTTTCATGTAACTGATTTCAGGTATACTAAACTGTGTATGAAAATGAAAATAACGCGTTTCTGCAATAAATTTTTTCATTTCCGTTGTTAAGAAACACTTCTAGAAAAGATTTCTTTTCCCTTTAAAGTATTTTTACCCCACCCAGCACCCCTATTCGCTCCAAGATCCCGCAAGCTTCTAAATTAAAAAAAAAAAAAGGGGTGTACAATGGAAATGACGCATTTCCGCAGGAAAATTTTTCATTTCCGTTGTTAAGAAGGGCTTCTAGAAGGCAATCAAATATTTTTTTTCCAAATAACCCATTTCAGGTAAACAAAACTTGCCCCCTATTATCTGTCACGGGATTTAAAATCACTAAGAGCGGCATTTCATTAGATACCGAAATTAATTATTTAATTTACAAATCATTTCAGCGTCTAGAACGCAAGCGTCAATCATTATTTTCGTTACAAAAGCATGTCGTGCATGGCAAACGATCCATTTCCGAGGCAAATACGTCATTTAATTCACCAAATTTTGGTGAATCTGATAACGATACATATTCACCAAAAAGGTCTTTGCCAAATACTAGTTTTGAAATGGATTGGTAATGAATATTCAATCTACAGGGTGTTTCATATTTTAATCGGGAAAATTTAATAGACGATAGAACTTGCAAAAATAAAACAAAAAGTTCATATCGTCTATTAAATTTTCCCGATTAAAATCTGAGACATCCTGTATTTCAGGGTGAACCTCAATTCTAAACACCGCATTAAAATCTCAGATTAAATAAGAAATATTAATTTCACTTTACCCAAATAAAACATTTATTTCAATTAAAAATATCTTATCAGGCTTGTCATACATAGAGCTCTTAATAAAATTAAGATAGTGTCTTTTTAAAAATGTATCATATTATTTTACAGTCAACACTGACGGCAGCAAAAAAGTAGATAGTTTCCTCTCTTTCATGGCCAAGCTTTTAGTTTCTAGGTTGGCTCGTTTTTGTATGTTTTTTCGTATATGTACTTTCTTTATTTTTTTAGTATATGTTTACAGGGTTTAGTTAAAAGTTGCCCAGATAATTTACAAATAGGCGTTTATTAGTTATTATTTTTGGGAACCACTTTTAGCTGAATAGCCTGTATAATATAAAATATAAAGTAGTTTATTGAATATGTATAACAATCTTTTTATAGCCAAGCTTTTAGGTAGGTTGCCTCGCTTTTATATGTTAATCTTTTTTTAAGTGTTTTTTTATTATTTTTACTTTATATCATAAAATATATTTTATATGAATTGTAGTAATCTCCTTTATATTGTGGATTTAATGCTAATGTCATGTTATTCATTACACATTAGTTATTAATTTCCCCCTATAATATTCATATGATTTGGTTAAATTAAATTATACTCGATTTTATATTATGTAAAAGTACATTGCTTTTATTTTCGGTTATTTCTTTGTATCACAAAATTTTTACAATATCTTCAATATAGACATATTTTATTGACAAAGTTGTTTTAATTTACTATTATTTTAAAAACTCTAGGTTTTCGCACACCCTCTTCTAAAATGACACTAACTTAAAATTCAAAAATCCTTTTTTTAAAATTAAATCATAAATAAATATTTTTTCTTTTTTTACCTACTAAACGTCTCTTCTTAAGTTATAAAAATCTTGATTTACACAATCATAAATTCTCATTTGACCCTGCTGTATTTTTGTAAATTGTGTCACTTTTGAAATGCGATTTTTAAAAATCTAATTTCATGTTTTATGGTAAGTATAAATCAGCTAAACTTCTTAACCTAGGTGTATAATGTACTATTTTTTATTATATCAACCTAAACATAGGAAATCCCTTGCAAATATTTGAAATATGACGAATAAAAATTTCCTATTTTATTGTAAAGAAAATTTTATACAAAACTTTTTTAAACAACTCATGTGTCTATGAAGTCTTTCTTAGTTATGATATTTAATTATGCATTACTGAAATAACCAATATGATTATACAGTGCCAAATACTAGTTTTGAAATGGATTGGTAATGAATATTCAATCTACAGGGTGTTTCATATTTTAATCGGGAAAATTTAATAGACGATAGAACTTGCAAAAATAAAACAAAAAGTTCATATCGTCTATTAAATTTTCCCGATTAAAATCTGAGACACCCTGTATTTCAGGGTGAACCTCAATTCTAAACACCGCATTAAAATCTCAGATTAAATCAGAAATATTAATTTCACTTTACCCAAATAAAACATTTATTTCAATTAAAAATATCTTATCAGGCTTGTCATACATAGAGCTCTTAATAAAATTAAGATAGTGTCTTTTTAAAAATGTATCATATTATTTTACAGTCAACAACACAAAAAATAGATGTTTCCTCTCTTTCATGGCCAAGCTTTTAGTTTCTAGGGTTATTTTTTTTCTTATATGTACAGGGTGTTCGATATTATTAACCCTACCATTTTACCAAAGTTATATAAAAATCAGAATTTGTTATCAAAAGAAACAATTGCATCAAAAGTCAAAAAAACGTATATAGAATTTTTTTAAATGGAACACCCTGTATATTACTAAATATTTAAAAAGATCTCTTTTTAAATATTCTAAATATATGGTTTAATTTTTATTTTTAAAAATGGCTGGGTGAAAAACCATTCCATAAGAAACCATACCATAAAAAAATTAGAAAGGGAACATTAGGCATTGTTCTCTTTCTAACACATTGTTTCTTTTGGCACTTTTGATACTCAATTGTTTCTTCTGATAACAGATTCTGAGGGTTCAGAAAAAATACTACAACTTTGGTAATTTGAACTACCCTGTAGGGTTGATATTAACGGAGATAGCTATTGGCCAAAATATACGTGAACACCCTGTACTTTGTACAGTCCTGATCGAAATAACAATTATTATGTCACCTGCGAATTTATTTTTAGTAAGTAGTCAATAAAGTTAATTTCATACTTTCAAACTGAATTTGCAGGTAGGATAGTTGATATTTGGATCCGTACTAGATTATGATTTTTGATTTTTAGTAATATTTAATTTATAATAACTAAAAAAGTGCACTACAAAAACTACTTAAAATTGGGACACCAATCCATTTTAATAAGTTCCTGTAAAAGGTTGGGTTCAGGTTGACAATGCAACACAGTATAATTTATATACAGTATGTTGAATCATCAACCTGAAAATAGAAAATCCCATGAAAATTTTAAATATGACCAATAAAAGATTCCCGCAGTTTGTTTTACAGAAATATGTGTTGGAAACTTTTTACGAACTCATCGAAATGATTTTAAGTAGTTTAATAAATATGATGTAGGTATGTACTTTTTTAGTAATAATGAATTAAATTTTATTAAGTAAAAATTAATTAAATACTAAAAAACTACTATATTATACTATTATATACTACTAACTTTTATTTAATTTCTGTGACATGATGAACTATCAGTTGGTACCTGGTTACACTTTCACATGCAGTATGTAGAACACCGAATGATGCTAGCATACCACATTTTGGCATATTCTTCTGGAAGAGCATTTCGTAGTATTCTATGGCTTCATCGCAAGGCTTGTTATTTTTGTTGCCGGCAAATGAAAATTGCCACCACTTGGAATTTTTATTGCAGTAAGCAAAAGCCTCTAAAAATGTTAATTCACTAGGTGTAATATTAATCATAATTCTTTCAGCTTCTCCAACGTTTTTCACGTCCACTGGAGGTAGTTTAGGATCGTCATCCATTTTAGCTTCTGAAAAAAAGGTAGAACGGTATTAGCTTACCTTAAAGAAAAATCTTAAAACAAAGATGCTTGCCCTCCGTAAGAGTATAATATGTAAAATATTACTTTCTTGTTATGCAAAATTTAAATCCATATTTAAAAGGTTCTTATGAATATTTTAGAATGTCGTAGAGCCATTTTATTATCTACTTTAAAGAAAACATTTTAGTTATAAGAAAATATGAGGCTAATAAAAATTACGTATGTAAATGTTATGAAAAAAATGACTTTTTAACATTCTGAGCTTCTTCATAGATCATCAAAAACAAGTATCCAAATTTACTAAAATGAATTTAAAATTTGCCGTAAAATAAAATAATATTTTACACTTGTTAGAGACTTCGTTTTGCCTTTCTAAGAGCTTCTATATTAGACACTTGAGCTGCGTAGTTAAGTCGCTAATGTCAGAAAATTGACGTAAAATTTTAAATGTCATTGATAAAATATTTAATATTTACATTGGATTTCTAGCCATTGTTATGTTATAATGTATTATTGTATTATTATGATGGTCTAGTGTTCTCAGGAATTTCATAGATACTGGTTTATTTTTTATTCTTCTTCTCTCGGACCACGCGAGCCATTTACGTCTTGAGATGGGTTCCACAACCATCATGTAACGGGACGTCCTAGTTCTTTCCAAAAGGGCCAAGCTAATGAATTTTGAGTTTTCAGGTAGTGCTTGAATTAGCATTGTTTTATGCCTCTTCAAATTAAATAGTGAGGGCGTGTCCGATCCACTTGATGAGTAGATAAACTGCCATCGAGGGGTACCGCCTGCGTAGACTATCCAAGCTTCTAAGAATGTGAATACCACCGGTGTATTATCACATATTACTCGCTCTGCCTCAATTACGTTAGCCCTCAGTGGTTGTGGAAGTTCTTCGTTAACGCTACGGATAAAAGTAATAGTTTAAAACAGCGTTACTCCAAAAAGATATAAACTAACGTCTGATGAAATCAAATTAAAGATTGAATTAAATGGGTTGCCATATTGTTTTCCGAAATATTTTGGTTTTCAAAATTGTACAAATAAAAATTAAATTTAGTGAAATAAAGCTGGTGCCTAAATGTGTCTCTGTCAAATATTTCAACAACAAAAAAAATAACCTACGTAAATATCTAAATATACAGAGTGTTCCATAATTAAGAGTTACAGCATGCGAAAATAAAATCGTTGTCAGAGTGGCCAAAGGAAATCACTGCAAAATATTTTTATCAAAAATATTCAACAGTATTATTATTGAAGAAAAACATTACATTGATAAAAAAAAATTTCACGGAATTCCTTTAGGTACTTTGATGATGATTTTTTTTGTACACCCTGTAGCTCTTATGAATAAACTTGACCCAGTTACCTTTAAAAAATATTTTTAAAAACAATATTTTATTAAGGTTAAAGTAAATGCACTAAAAAGTCAAAAATTAACATAAGATAGATTAATAAATTTGGTACTTACCAGTACGGTACTAAAACAGCCCACACTGCCATTATTGTCAATATATTATGCATGATAAATTAGAACCTAATAATATATTATGCTATTTGAACGTTACTTTTATATACTCGTAATATCAATAAATAGAAATACAGGGTGGCGGCGCATCGCAAATTAAATGCATTTGGGTGCAACTTACTGTTTTTTTAACTTGTGGACTAAAAGCGAGATTATATTAATATATTGTCATAAAATCATTTATATTGTCATCAATCATATATCTGTGCTGTTAGGACTGTTGTTTTGGAGTCCTAAAGATGTTTCACACGTATTCAATATCAAAGGATGGTATCATTTAATATTAATGACGATGATATCGTTTATCATTATAGCCGAGCCCGGACGTAACACCAATAAAATGAAATTATTCCGAGAAATATTTATACAATATTATTCTAAAAAATATTGATAATATTCTACACACTTTTATGTAACATTATCTCTGGATGTCACCTCGGGTGTTCCGATCTCGACCCCGCAAAATCGGTAAACATTAAACATAAATTAATAGTAATTAATTTGTTATATTGTGACAGATGTAACTGTATTAGTTTTTTAAATTTAAAAATTGTGTTAGGCATTTTCAATACATAGGATGCTTGCGTAAGGTGCGAGATCTGTGAATTTTTCAAAATTAGACATTTCAAAGACAATAGTCTATGATTTTCATTATAACTATATTAAGAAAAAATTTGGTGACTGCAAAATTACTGTACACAGACACTGATTCATAGATTTATCATTTTTCTGTTGATAACATATATATTCGCATTAAAGAAGATATAGATAAATTTGATACTTCAGATTATGATGAAAATAATGTGTTTGGTATACCTGTAAAAATAAAAAAGTTATTGGTTTAATGAAAGATGAAAACCATGGGCAGATCATGACTGAATTTATGCTGTCCAAGATGTATTCTTATAAAGTTAGTACTGATTCCAACAAAGAAAAAGAACATAAAAGAGCAAAAGGAATAAAATAAAGCTCTTTAAAGACACTAACATTTGATGATTATTATCAATATCTTTTTAATCACCAAATTACTGAGTGTTAAAATTAATTAAATCCTTTAAACACGATGTTTACACTATTGATCAGATGAAAGTAGCGCTGAATCTATCAGATGATAAGTGAATTCTAAATTATATATATACTGACACCGACCCTTGGGGATATACTAATCTAATTGTTTTTTTTTTGTTTTTGTATTTCAGAGTCACACTGAGATGTAATACTTGTTCAAAATATTTTTGTTTTTATAATAATTCAATTGCTAGACATAATTTTTTTGATATATAAACCACTACCAAGTAGTAAAACTAATTTATACTGTGATGAAAACATGCCCGAAAGTTAAAATGTTTTATCGTAATATTGGTGTATTGTAATTTTTAATAAATATATTTAATACATGAATTATACGTTTTATATTGCTGTTGCTTTTTTTATCCACCTACCTAATCAATATTGCTCAGGTCTAAGTTAACCTAGGCTAAGCCAATCTATTTCTAGCTTGTGTAAGGCGCACAAAGCCTTTTTTTTTTCTTTGTTCAAACCTTAATAACATACGCTAATTTATTCTTTAAAAAAAATTAATAATAAAAATACATCATCAAGAAATAACACTTAAATCTACAAGCATTTATTTTCAATATGCTGCCGTAGACTAGTGGTTTACGTAACACGATAATCGCGGCAAAGGTTTGTTACAGTTAGATTTGTCACATATGTCTGTCAGTACATAGGGCAGTAAAATTCAGTAAAATAAATCTTCGCTTAACACTTTAATTTTTTTTAGTATTATATCATTTGTGATATCTAAGTCATTTTAATCTTATTTATAATTAAAAAACACTCTTTTATACTATATTCAGCTTACATTTACCATTGATACCTAAGTTACAGAAATAATGCTAGTTTCAGAAATTTCTTGTCACAAATAGCCGGAAGCAAAAGTACAATATTAGAACCTTATGTGAATTTACTTTATTTTTGATAGAGCCAATGTAATATACTTTCAAATTGTACTGTATTATCATATAATTACTGTTTTATATATAAAATTAACTTTAAGATATTCCAATTAATAGGAATTAATATTTTGAATATGCTGTGACAACATTCAAAAATCTACCTGTATATAGTTTTCTTGCGTTAATATTCTAAGATTCCATTTGTTTATATCAGTTAGTTCAGAAGAATTTTGTTGTTTACATGTCAAATAGCATATCACATTTTGTTTGGAAATTTCACAAGCACGTAAATTTAAACACAAATGTTCTTTAATAACTTGGTTCATTATTTTGCATTAATTAGTAAGGTAAATTTGTTCATTATTATATATTTCGAAATCTACAAAGATTTGCTTTGTTATTGTTTATCAGTTGTCACTCGAATAATACCTAGCTTTAGCATTTTTGTAATTTGCTTATCAATTTCTTTCTTATGAATTTCAGGAAACCTATATATTTAAGAAGCTACAGGAGTTGGGTCAGTAACATTAATTTCATGTCTAAGAAGGATAGTACAGATCAGTGTATCGTCAGGTAAATAAAAAATATCATTATATTCATCACATAATTTTAAGAGAGAATATTTCTCTTCTATATTTAAATGATCGACTCTTAGATTAGTATGTAAAACCTGTAACCTGTTTTGATTAGAATTTTTATAATTATTGTTGAAGAAAATACTTTCTTTTTTACATAAGGCTCTAAAGTTACGTTTATATTTTTGATTTTTTTCTTATTTGTCATACTTAAAATAGTTGTTAATGCTTTTCCATTCTCTTGCACACGGACTAAAGCTTTTGCCAAATAGATTTCTTTGCCAAGTGTGACGGGAGGACAAAGACCTTCTCTTATCTCTTTATTTTGTACAGAGATTTGAATAAAAGTTTCGGATCTGGGTTCAATATTGAACATATTATTTTCGTCTTTTTGATAGATCATTATACGACTCGAACACGCGTCGATAGTTATTTCGAGTTTATCGAAATTAATTATTGCGTTCTGAGAAAAATCGTTACTTAAGATTCCGTCAAATGGAATGTTACTTTGAGTGGATATTATATAAAATGTATTTGGAACTTTTTGTTCGCTAAACTTTAAATTAATAAGACAACTTCCAGCTGTATTAACAGGGGAGTTTAGGCTTAAACCTTTGAGGATTAAATTATCATTATGGTTAATATCATTTAAAATTATTTTATTTAATTTATTTTTTTCTTCTTTTAACAAGGAAACCGATGCACCTGTATCGATTAATAGTTTAAATATAATATTATTTATTTTAAAAATTAGATATGGATTTTTGTCCATATTTGTTATAAGAATACTTTCAATTTCTAAAGAATTATTTTGAAAAGTATTAAGATTAAGAGGGTGAGTTGATAGGTTCGGATTGTTATTTAAGCTCAGTCCCAAGAACCGTTGTTGGTTCCTTGAGGGGCATTGTCGTTTTTTGGTTCGTGAAAAATTGCAGAAACCGGAGCTGAATTGTTATAATTATTTTTATTGTTTCTTTTGAAACAGTTATTAATTACGTGACCTGTTTTCTTACAATAATTACAATATTTTTCTCTTATATTTGGCTTATTTTGATTTGAGTGATTATTTTGAGTACAATTTGAAGTATTGCGATTTTGACTATAATTTGAAGTGTTACGATATTGAAATTTTGTATTTTGATTGTTATTATTAAGGTGAGACCTGCTATTTATTTAAGGTCTATTTCTGTTAATGTTATGATTGTTACCAACATGTTTGGTTTTAGCCATTTCTAGCGCTTTTTCTCCTCTAAAGCGAAGACTAAAGCGGTGCTAGTTACGTTTGGAGTTCCGGATTCTCCACCCAAACTGTTAGCAGATTGATTGTCCATAATTAAAATATCAACTCTCTTGAATTCGTCGGAAAAATAAAACCCAAACGAATTATTAGGAATAGTCGAAAAGTACCCTACCTATTTAATCGTCGGAAAAAATATAACCCTAACGATATATAAAAATTCAACCTAACGTCGAATATGTAGGTCGGAAAAATATACCTAAACGTAAAATATGTGCGTTGGAAAAATAAACCCTAACACAAAAAAAATGTGAACCTCGGAAAAATAATCCAAACGTTAAATATGTACGTTGGAAAAATATACCCAAACGTAAAATATGTGCGTCGGAAAAATAAACCCTAACGCAAAAAAATTTAAACGTCGGAAAAATAACCCAAACGTAAATAGTAAAGTTTAATAATAGGTGCAACCGTTAAATAAATGCGCGAAAATAAAATTTTAAAATGTAAATAGTTACTTACTATTTAGTATTTGTTTGCGTTTTTGAACAAACTATAACCAGAATTTTTTTTTAAGAGTTATTAAGTCAACAGTAATATAGTAATACTTGATGCTTATCTACAAAAATTAAATTTTGAGAAATGAAATGGAAGTGACACCCTAGTCAGCAAAATAGTGTTAAAATTAAAAAAAAAATTAAATTGCAATCAAGTAAAGGTTTTTAGAAAAAAAAGAATATGCTTACGAAAGTGTTTTTTTCTTGTTTTCTGTGGTTCGCTCGACCAAGGAGTTAAAACTCGCCAATCCGGAGTTCTTCGGAGTTGTGTCGAATAACCTCTAAGAGTTAAAGGGCTATCCTGTTCGCAGCGCCAATTTGTTGGATACCCCTTGATAGGTATTTTTTCCGTTTTCCGTCGAATTTAAACACTTTCTTTTAAAATACTTATTTTATTTAACACAACTTGATTTAAAATACAGAAAGAAAATATCTATGACGTAGATAATGTCAGATTAACTATTGAAACTAGAGTGTGTTTCGCATAGAGTGAAACCAGTTTTTATAGTAGCCAATTCCTTGTACTTTGCTCATGTTATCTTTTAGACTTTGTTCTAGCTTAGATTAATAAGTTGCCTCTTTTTTTGGGCCAGATTGCAAAATACAGTTTTCTAGAAATTTCAACTGGACAAAGAAAGTTCGAGAGGTTACGAGATAAATAGAATATGATCTTACATACTCGTGTCTGAATATTGGAATATAACAAATGGCTCATTGCGAAGAAATGATTTTAAATAAATTGATTTCTGAATGTTAGATAAATTGTTATTGTCTGTAATTAACTTATCAAACATTCGAATGAAATTTTTAAATTCAGAGAAAACACCAGTAAATGGTTTTAGAGTGACATCAGGGCCTTTAGACTACTAGATGTAGCTCGAGATTGTAGCAATTAATTTGTAGGCCTTTTTTTCGAATTCTTCCCTATTTTCATTATCTAACGTTTGAAAATCAGGAAGTAATTCGATTTGATTTTGTATTTCATTATATTTAAACAAAAATTCTCTAATGGCCTTAAGTCTAGTTTTAAAATATGAATATTTTTTTCAGTTTTAACTTAAGTTACTCGAACGCGTAAATTTATTTTTTATTGCAGTTCGCTTGTTTTTTAACTGGTCATAATCCATCTTTTTTATAAAAATAAGCGAATAATATACAATAAATTTATTCTTAAGATCTAATCAAAAATCGGTTTAATAATCGTTAACTGTCCTACAGTGGACATAAATAATTTTATTTAATTATCTGCAAATGGGTCATCTCAATGCAAATTCACTGGACAGCCAGGCACGCGACAATCAAGCATATGAAACAAAGGAAAAGTGAATTTAACGATCTGATCTAAACACACATTATCTAACCAAACATATTAGGAAAACAGTCTATTAAGTAATACATCATGATCTCGATACATACTATAATCTTCATTATCTTCGACAACTAGCTAGTGTCCCCTAAAATAAGTAGAGGTTTCCCCAGACCCCATCTATGTTGAACAATAGATAGAATCTCAACGAATTAGCAAGGGAATGTCAAACAGGACATCCCTATCAACCATTCGTGTCATCAGGCTCGTATGTAACACCTCAATTTACAATACCGACTCACCTGAGGAACGGCGCCCACATCCCGACATACAGGATGCTGAGGCTTTTATAGAATTAATACAAACAACAGGGTCAACAATGACTTCCCCGCAGGGTCGTCTGTCTAAACTAACACTCGACCACATAAACATTATTCAACCCTCACAATGGGTTTACTACATCATCTAATATCCTACAATGTTTACCTAGGTACCTAGTAACCTTCTACGCCAGAATAACGTTAACAATGAGTATCGTAACTATTCAAAAATTTACCTTAATATCACGACCGCTCAAACACTACTGGCCTACTTTTTATATCACATTTCTTTAACTCTTGGATTTAATTTAAGGATATTAGGGTACTCCCATCAATTTGATTCAGTGTTAATTTCTATTAAATGAATAAACAGCAATTCAATGAAGTATATTTAAAAGTGAAATAATTTTATTGGTATTATAAAAAAATGATTAAATATATAAATGTTTTTACACTCGGCCACTATTCTGTTCACTATTGCACACTTTTCTGAGCACGTCTGTAATGGCGGATTATTATTATCAGAGTCATTTGAAGTGTCAGAGCTCCTGGGTTCAGCCATGTCGCACGTTTTCAAAAACTGTAAGAAACTTTCTGTAGTTTGATAATTGCTAGATCTGGCCGCTGCTTGGACGGTAGAATCGGTTATACCCCCAAGGATACAGGAAACAGCCTTTTGTCCAAAAATCTCGTACTTATTGAGCAAAGCTAACTTGTCATAATAATAGACGAGATATAATTCACTTAATCTGTTCTCGTCGGGAATGCCCTCTTTAGTTCTATTTTCCATTCTTCCCAGGTATAATTTACAGTAGGTAGACTTTTATACCATTTTTTAGCCAATCCCTCTAATTTTAAGATTGCACTCAATGAAGTTGCCTCATCACTCCATGCATATAGGTTTTTTAATTCATCAAAACGTTCACACCATTTATCTACAAACTGGTTTGGATCTTGTGGGGATCTATCATTAACCACCTTTGTCTCCATGGCCTTAAAGAAATCCTTCATTACCTCGACTAAGGAGGATTCGTTATTATTAGTTACCGCGCTGCTTGTACTTGGCGTTGGTTCCTCACTGCCGCCTTCGCCAGTGAAAACGGCCATACGGCGGGTACGTCTCATTCTGGAAATAATTCTGTTTTCGTTCTCAGCCATCCTGATATGCGTATTTTATTCTTGAACAGGCACAAATCACACTGATAGTTATTGCAATAAAAAATAGATCTTTGTTATATACAACAGGAAAATATTCACATAAAATAATTACTTTTTAAATCACGATCGCAATGCACAACACATTAAAAGAATGTCTGGTTAAAATGCCCATATACCGGCGTCAACTAAAATCCACCAACAAGACATAAAATCATTTGAAAGTTGCAATCCGAAATAAATGTTTATTTATCAGAATCGAAGCTCAAGTAAACTCAATAAATTAAAGCCAAATCACTAGCTTTAATTTATCTTGACTACCATTCTTTATTTACTTATGAGTATACTCAAATCATTCGACTCATCAACTTTTCATAAATACAGTTTAATAAAACAATATAACGTAATAAAATAAAGAGTATAATTTTATTTAATTACCTGTATTTAATTATCTGCAAATGGGTCATGTCAATACAAATTCACTGGACTGGAAAGTTAATTTAACGATCTAGTCTAAAGGTTATTACTATTTACTCATCGGGGATTTATGGCCCCTTCTCAGACTTCGACATATTATCTAACCAAACATATTAGGAAAACAGTCTATTAAGTAATACATCATGATCTCGATACATACTATAATCTTCATTATCTTCGACAACTAGCTAGTGTGCCCTAAAATAAGTAGAGGCTTTCCCAGACCCCGTCTATGTTGACTTTTTATATATATGAAATATGAGGCGCCCGAAAGCAAAACTCGCCTTATCCATTTTTGAAGTTTTGTCACAAACTAAGAAAAACGTTTCTACAGTTAACTTTTAAAAACAGGAAAATACCGATGATGACAGACTATTAAATAAAATTTATAAAAATATTATTTTGAGCTAAAATAAACAAAACTTATTTAGTTTTTAAGTAAAACGCGGGAAAAAAATGGATAAGACAAGTTTTGCTTTGTCACTGGGGATTTGGCGAGTTTTGCAACAAGATGTTTAGGATAAGACCAGTTTTGCAGGAATCTTTTATTTTTTTATTAAACTTCAGTAAAACTAAACAAAATATAAAAAATAAACTACTACACTAAACACAAAAACTAAACTAATTTTAAATTCTTAATCCATAACTTTCCAGTTTTGCAGGAATCTTTGATTTTTTATTAAACTTCAATAAAACTAAACAAAATATAAAAAAAATAAACTACTACACTAAACACAAAAACTAAAGTAATTTTAAATTCTTAATCCATAACTTTGGTTGATTTCTCCATCTGCTGTAGGTTCGCATAAGTCATTTTCTTCATTTGGCTCGTTAGCATCAATGATCGGTGTTACAGATAAAAAATCTTTAAAGAAAGTTAAATCACTTCGTGATTGCCAATCAAGCCCAAAATGTTTTTCCAATAAAGTTCTAACATCGTTAATCTTAGCAGCCTTTACGGGAACCCCAAGAGGTATTATTTGCAGGGGAAAATTTTCAATTTTTTTGCCTTTTTTTAAAACTGGTTTAAAAACACCTGTATTGGAATTGTAAAAAAATTCTCCGGCGATTACAGGATTTCCAACTGTATTTTTTGAGAGGATGAATCGCTTCATATCAGAAAACTTAAAGTGCCAAGATCCAACAGCTTTAAAATACTCTTTAACTCCTGCTTTCCAGTCTACTACTGGACAATCTTTCCCCAATAATGTTACTGTGCCGTGATCTTTAAACAAATTTATGTAGAATTTGGGGTCGATGATTGTTGCCTGTTTTCTCAGCACTTTTTCGATTCTTCCGAATACTCTGCCCGATGGTAGGAAGGAATGTCCAGGGACTGGAAAAATCAATTCAATTGCTTTAATGTTTTCTGGGGCAATATTAGATAAAAAATAGGTTAACATACCAATCATGGTAGAGTTGCGATTTTGCCCGCCACAACCATCTGCGCAAAGTCTAATAACAGAGAAAGATGACAAATCAGTTTGGGAAAGGGTGTGATATACTGCTGAACATATTTCGTTCGATCCTTTGTTATGCTCGTTCTCCATCCAGGAGTAAATAAATACATTATCAGAATTCAGTTTTTCTTTGGAAGAACCCTGCACAATGGTAAAATTATACGTATAGAGCTGCCTGCTATAATAAGCGATTTGGTCTGGGACTTTGGGATTTACTTAAGTTTTTTTGACAGTCGAAGGAAAATGTAATCATATCGTCTTTAACATCACCTAGTTTTTGAAAAAAAGCATTGGCCCGTAATTTGTGTACCCGTTTTTCTATCATCAAATCATTTTTTGTGCCAACGTCAGCTTCTGATTTTATTTTTCCGTTAATTCAATGCATTTTGAACATGCGTCTGTTACTGGAGTTCCAAAGCCTATGTTGTATTCTCTATTGAAAATTCTATCAAAGAAAGTCTTTTTTACTTTTAGCACTGCGTCACATGATGCGTTATACATTCGCCATATTTTTGAAATGTTTAAATCGCTAGACAAGTATTGCCTGGCAGCGGATCTCGAGCGGCAGTAGTGGCTTTCCAATCCTTTTAAATTTTCAATGAAATTTCGAACAGCCATTCATTTTTCTGCATACTTGTGACTCACGTGATCCCCACCGCGATTTTCTTGGGGCATTTTGCCTGTTTCTAAATATCTTCTACAAAATCTTTGAATACGATCTCTTGAAATTTTAAGAATGCTTAAAAAAGTTTGTTGACATACCTGGATCTGAAATTTTTCACAGTCAGTCTTTTTTACAAAATACCTCACACTAACACATTTCCTGGAGCTATTTTCTTTTTTTGATCTATTCCGTTTTGGTTTTGAAACTTGGCAATGTTTTAAAATAAAGGCATCTTGACCAACTTTTGTCTTATGAGAGTAAAACGTGCGATGGAATTGATAGATATCATTCAACGATAGTTTCCTGCATTTGTATGTTTTTCCATCATGATTACACCTAGGATAAGATGGCAGCTCCTTTGCAGCAAGCCTAAAACAAAGAAACACGTCAAAAATTACAAATTAAAATATTGTGTGCGGCTAAGGTGATGGTTGTTTAAAAATATTATTAATAAGTACCACAACGTGTGGTATTTTAAGCAGCACGGGCTTCAAAATAGTTGTTTTCAATTTACATACCTTTCACGTTTAGCTATTTCCCGCTTCCATTTGGATTTATCACCCATTTTCTTCCGGCTTTTTCCCGGTTCTGAAGGTGTAATTTTTTGTTCCATTTATTAAAAGTTTTTATGGGTTCAAAAGTTTTTTCTCACATTTAATTACTAAACACAAATTTCCGATTATTCTTGAAAATAAAATGGTAAACAACAATCTTCTTCAAAGTATTCTAAACCACTGACAACACACACATATTATGCAAAATCTCGTCGCGTGGATCACTAATAAAGCAATTTCATTGGCGGAGCGGATAAGACAAGTTTTGATCCGTCAGGTCATGTGGATATTGCAAGTTTTGCATGAAAAGTCATAATTTAACGCGGATTTTAAACGGTTTTAAGCAACTTTTGCTACAAAAAAACTAAAATATGCAATATTTAGCTGGTTTTCTGAAAATAGTGGATAAGGCAAGTTTTGTTTTGGGGCGCCTCATATTATATATGTAAAAACATTTATATTTTTAATCTTTGTTAGTACCGGTGCTAGGCTGTTGTAGTTTTTGATTTTTGTTAGTATTAAACAATTTACCATGAATATTTAATATTTGGATTCGCCTCAAACAAGCTACTTTAGTTTCTTCATGTCTATTCCTTGGCCATAGCAAATCTTCATGATTTACGCATATAATACGAGGTGTTTTAGGACGTATACGGACACTACCGTAATTCACCGATTGCGTAATAGGATTTTCTAAATCTAAAAGTTTTAAAAATGTAAGTGGGCTCCAATTAGGAAAGTCTAAGTCGTCTAACACTATGTCATTTACTTTAGTTGAATATCTACGCCAGTCTTCTATCTATATATATATATATATATATATATATATATATATATATATATATATATATATCTATATACTCTATCGCGTATATGCAGAGGATTTTTAAAATGAGCTAGAGTATATTGAGTCTTGCCAAGACCAGTTCCTCCTACAAACACAAAAACTTTCTTAAAATCTTTGTATAAAGGTCGATTAAAGTCTTTATCTGTCTAGAGAGAGTTGTCGGTTGAATCAAATTTCTGACAAAAGTATAACCTTAGCTTCCTTGGTTTTGGATATAATATAATTTGTCCGTATCCTCTATTAACTTCATCGCAAGATCGTAATCGCCAGTTTTTAAAGCATCCTCTATAATACTCTTATTGACCTTTTTATTGAATTGAGGTATCTCACCGTAACTGTATAACTGGCCATCCTTCTTTTCCTCATTTGTACAATACTTTAAATATGCTTCGGGATCCACTACCTCTTCAATATTTCCTATTTGTGTATTATTAATAACACTATGAATACTCGTTGCATTTTCAAAACCAAACATCAACTGAATATGAGGCATCTCATGTGCCCCGACTTCATATTGACCAATATAACATGTGACGTAACCTTCTAATCGTTTTAGCTTCTCGTGTCGGTCTTCTCCATTCAAATAGGCTGAAAAGTTTCTATACTTTCGAGCAGGGGTCTTGAGCTGCTCCATATCGACTCTCGATCTTTTTGGGGTAGATTGGGAGTTCGAATCTCCCAAGATTCTTCGTGAGGGCCCTGCTACCAACAGTTGCGACATAGTTTGATTTTAGTCTGCCAACAGATATTTGTATACCACGATGGTTTAATTTGAAGAGTTTTTGTAGCCTTACAATGCGAACAGACACTAACTTGACACAAGAGCTGTTTATTACCAGTCGGGCACGGATATGCGTTCGTTCATTACACTAAACTAAATACATATGTGCCGGAGAATATATATCATGTATGACGTCATGGCACACATCGATATTCCTCCAAACTTATTTCATCTGTCCTGTGCCTATATTCTCTTACGCAAGAGAATATATATATCATATATGACGTCATGGCACACATCGATATCTCCCAAACTTATTTCGTGTGTCATGTGTCTATGCAATAAAATAAGTATAATTTTATTTAATTACCTGTATTTAATTATCTGCAAATGGGTCATCTCAATGCAAATTCACTGGACAGCCAGGCACGCGACACTCAAGCATATGAAACAAAAGGAAAGTGAATTTAACGATCTGATCTAAAGGTTATTACTATTAACTCACCGGGTACTTACGGCCCCTTCTCAGACTCCGACACATTATCTAACCAATAATATTAGGAAAACAGTCTATTAAGTAATACATACATACATACATACATAATCGATACATACTATAACCTTCATTATCTTCGACAACTAGCTAGTGTCCTCTAAAACAAGTAGAGGCTTTCCCAGACCGCATCTATGTTGACCCATAGACAGAATCTCAACGAATTAGCAAGGGAATGTCAAACAGGACATTCCTATCAACCATTAGTGTCATCAGGCTCGTATGTAACACCTCAAATTACAATACCGACTGACCTGAGGAACGGCGCCCACATCCCGACATACAGGATGCTGAGGATTTTATACAATTAATACAAACAACAGGGTCAACAATCACTTCCACGCAGGGTCGTCTGTCTAAACTATCACTCGGCCACATAAACATTATTTAACCCTCACAATGGGTTTATTACATCATCTAATATCATACAATATTTACCTAGGTACCCAGTAACCTTCTACGCCAGAATTACGATAACAATGAGTATAGCAACTATTCACAAATTCACCTTAATATCACGACCGCTCAAACACTACTGCATACTTTTTATATCACATTTCTTTAACTCTTGATCAATATCATGAATTTTCACATATATAAATGTTTTTACATACACGTAAATCCATTTAACCCGAAAAAAGAAGAAATAACATCGTCGAGTTCCGAATAAGGTATTTTTTATCGCACTTGTCGAAATAAGGGAGATGGAACACACAGCACGGCACGGGGCTTGTTGCCGCAGAGAGCGCGAGACTAAAAATAAATTGTACACGGTTTAATATTTGTTGTATATTTTTGACGTCTAGTCTTTATTTTTTTAATGAAAATTCGGAAAAGCGATCCGACTACTAACGACCATGAAAGAGCGTGAGCTTCAAGGATCTTTATCCTGAGCTGCTTGTCTTTAGGGGAGAAAATGAACTACTGCCAAAAAGCATTGATTTAGGGATTTATTTAGAAGGCTAGACGTCAATAAATAACACATTTAAAATGCCAACAGTGAATCCATTGACCAAAAACAACACAAAAAGACAACAACATTAAACAAATACAAAATTAAACAAGAGATATACGCTCTAATCTACTAAATTTATTCACTCATTCATTCATCATTCATTCCTAGAAAACTAGTTTTTTCTAACTACAAAATAACTAGAATTAATTACAGTGTTGGTAGCCTAGAGACCTATCCTGGCTGCTCCTTGAGGAAGGTTCTGGATTTTTGGCATGGCACCAAATATGTACTGGAGAGAGATTGCCTAACAACACCTTTAAAAAATTGACTCTGGAGAACGGGAACTGGGCGAGACGATAACATTGCGTGGCCTCGCTATCAGATTGAATTTGCTGCTACCATGGCGTCGGTTTCATGTAATCGCCAAAAGCTACCCTTGGGACCAATTTGTAAGAAAAGATTTTACTCAATATGCCTACTCATTCGGGGTACAAACCGTCAGGGAGGTTGCTAAACAGGTTTAGTGAACCTTATACATATTTTTGCGATACTTTTAAGGGATTTTTAAGAAAATGCATCACCTGCACTCAACAATTGGAAAATACTCGCGAGTATCAAGATTCGAGAGAGAGAGGGATTTTCTGATTTCCAGCGGCGACAGCCAGGTTTATGAAATTCTCGAGAGTCGACAGCACCTCGTTCTCATTGCTGCCGGGAAAAGACTGGCGGCAGTCTAGAAATGAAAGAATATTTCACGAACTGTTATTTTTTCACTGATACCTAAAAGTCACAAATCACTATCGTTACTCTGCAAACAAAGCATTAAGCAGATTGCGAATTTCTTATCCATCAAGTATTATTATAACATAAACAAAATACCGGTTACCATATCGCAAATAGCTCGTCGGTTTTCAGTTAAATGCTGTTACTTTAACGATCAAAGGAACTTACCTGAAGTTCGATCGTAATTATATGTCGTCAGCCATTCCAAAGATGTTAATTATTTTACCATGTAGTCCGCCTTTTTCGTACTACTACCACAGGATTTTAAAGAGAGGTTTTTTCCCCCCCTCTCCCACTCGCCGCGCCGACACGCACTTCCCATCTCCGGTACGTCGTCATTTTGTTTAAATATCTACATTAACTAATTTTTTTTTAATTCATAACCATGGGTTGTGGAAGGGTGGGAGATTAACATCTTTGGACTGGCTGAGATGATGTTAATTATTTTACCATGTAGGGTGTTTAAAGATATATGTTATGAATTGAAAACATTTTAATTAAAACAAGCGTGTTTTACAAATACATGTATCTATATTGACCAAACTTCTTAAGGTCGTAAAAGAATAAAACATACTTATTTAAATTTAATAAATAAGTTACATAAGCAAAAATAAAACATAACTTCTCAAAGAAAATAACAAATAAGTATATTCTAAATATTTTTGAATATAAATATAAAATTGCAAGACTTAGTTAAAAACACTCCTGGCAAATTGGTCCCTGTCTATTAAAGGTCGCTCCTAAAACCTCGCAAAGGTGCTTGAATTTTTGCTCCATCGCAGAATCTTTAATTACATTAATTGAGACACCTGCTCTACTAGCCGCAGATGTCGAAGCATGCCGACCCGAATGAGATACAAATATTTTAGTATCAATTCCCGAAAGATTTAGGGTACATTTTACCCAACGACTAAGGGTTTGTTTTGACGCAATTTTATGTGGATTTTGAATAGTTATAAAAAGAGAATCGTTATCTGGATCTTTTATATTTTCTGTTAGTTGAATATATTGTTGCAAACAAGATACAACACACAAATTTGGGGGTTCTTCAAACTTGGGAAGATGAAGACAAGGTTGCTTTACATTTACACCCGAAGTCTTAACCCTGTCCTTAATTAAAATTTGAACTCCTGCATTATAAGATTTAATATTTGAAAGTTTGATAAGGCTAATTGTTTGTATTCTTTGACCAGTTGCCAAAACTAAAAGTGTAACCAACTTGGAAGATATTAGTTTTAAAGTATCTGAAGGATTGTTATCAAAATAATCAAAAATGCTTTTCGGATCCCAAATGGCATTATATTTAGGTTTTTGGGGCCTTAACCTCGAAACACCTTTCATAAATCGTTTAAGAATTGGATTTTCTCCCAAGTTATTAGGCAGAATCAGCGACAGCGCCGATCTATGAGTATTAAATGATCCATAAAGATTCTGAGATTTATTTAAAATACCTTGGAGAAAGGTTATAATATCTTGTACGTTGGCTTCAAACATATTATATTTAAATTCCTTACAAAACTTCCACCAAAGTTTGTAAGTCACTCCATTTTGCTTGATCGTGGCATCCGATAAGGATAGCAAAGTTGTTCAATGGCACATTCAGGAACTTGTTGTAATATTAGAGATCTCCGGATAGTCTGGCGGCTACCAAAGTAAGACTCGTAGATAATGGGTGAGTTTCTTCGCTGAAAGGTGAAACCAAAAGTTTAGGATTTGGTTTAAAGAAAATAGGATCTTTGAACCAAAGTTTTACAAAAGGGGGCTACCATGCTTGGGCGGGCTAATACGGAACTACTAAAATACCTGCAGCTTTGTCTTGTATTATCTTCTGTAAAACTCTTAAAATAAGTGCAAATGATAGACAGGCATAAAATTTATAACTTTCCCAAGACAGAGTGAAAGCATCGCAAGCAAATATGCCTGGATCTTTAAGCCATGAAACGTATTTGTTACATTTAAAATTATTACTAGAGGCAAATAGATCCACATCAGGGATTCCTAACACCCGTGTAATTTTATCAAACTCAGTTTCCAATTGCAGAGTTCGCGACTCTCAATCGGTCTTCCAATTGTCTTTAGTATTGATATAGGATGCGAAAATCCATAAATTGCGTTGCTCACACCAAGTATTTTTGACAAATTATGTAATTTAGTGTATTTTACACTGCCCATGCGGTTTATACAGGCCACTGCAGAGGAGTCTGTAAATATTTCTATTCCAAACGAGTCTTGTTTTATATCATTACAGGAAATTTCAATATTCTTTGACCACCATAAAAGATCTGGAATAGAAGGAATCGACATAATTTTGTTAAAATTTAAATTGTTTTCCTGAAGGGCTTTCAATTTTTCCCTTTCAAATACTTTAGTATACAGCCAGCCGTATTTTATAACAGGGCAAGCCGATAGTAATAATCCTATAAATCCAGTGGTTTATTTTTTCCCTCTTGTTCATAGGAAGCTCTAATTTTAAAGTATCTGTGTGAAAAATAAAGCCCAAAAATTTACAAGTCTTCGATGGCACTAAACGCTTTTTTCATTGTTTATAATAAAGCCCAAGGAAGTTAAAATTTTAACAGCTAAATCGGTTTTATTTTTGCAGTACTTGAATGTTTCGCCAAAAACCATCCAAATAATTTACGCATATAATGCCCAGCATTCTTAGGTATTGTACTAAAGATTTAAGGATTTTTGTAAAACCGTGTGGCGCAGAAGATAAACCAAATGGTAGGCAGGTAAATTTGTAAAGCTGGTTTTGAAAGAAAAAACGTAGGTATTTCCTAAACTCAGGTGACATAGAAACTAAAAAATATGCATCCTTTAGATCTACGGAAGTTAAAAAGCAATCTTTTTGAATGAGTCTTAAAACCGTTCTAGTGTCCTCTAACTTAAAGTGGGGGCATTCCACAAATGTATCAAACTGTTTTAAGTTGAGGATGAAACGCTTAGTTCCATTAGACTTATCAGCTAAGAAAAAATTTGATAAAAATTGGTCATGAAGTGGCTCGCACTTAACAACCGCGCCCTGCAATAATAATGTAGTTATTTCATTTGACAAAAACGTTATTTCCTTTTTAAAGAAATACATGGTTTTAGGAGGCCTTAACTGCATGGGCATCTGCCTTAAAGGTATTTTATAACCTTTAATCCAATCTAATATTACAGGGTTAGATGTTATAGTTCTCCAATTTTTGTAAAACTTTGGCAGTCTACCCGCGATACTGTGAAAACTTACCTTGTTTATTTCATTCTCTATCTGTCCTTGAAGTTGTTTTCCTTCGAGGTTCGCTCTCTGTTTAAATTCTTATAGACGGTTCGTGTTTCATCAGAAAAAAGGGGAGGGCCCTTTTTTCTCTTTTTTCTTAAAGCTACCTAATGGTATAGGGGCTTTAAAACCAGATGAAGAAGGAATAGGTTTCATGTCTCTACTAGCAGTCTGTAATGTTTTAGCTGCTTTGATTTTTTCACAAATATCAGGCCCAAAGAGCAAATCAGAAGGAGGGCAATTTTCTAAAAGTACCTTGGTATCTTTATTCATGTATGGATAAATAAAAGAGTGTCGAGACATTATTAAATCATAGAATAAACTAGAGAGAAGACGCCCTGTATCTGACAAACCAGGCAGTAAAACGTCTTTGTACGTTGGTTACAAGTTTCCTGATTCGCTTAAGATACCATTGATGCTTTTGCCTAAAATTGCCACACCCATACATAATTTTTTCTGGAAGTCGATATAAGCGTCATCTTTCTTATTAATATTTTGAGGGAAAACGGAGTTTGATTCACGATTTAACGTTGGGGGGACTAATAAAGGACAATTAGTCGGTATTTTATATGTTTGTGAAATGCTACTAATTTCATCCTCCGACATGCCTTTTGTTAAAATATTGGTCCAACGACTTGCTAAAGCTGAGTGTATTTTTACTACCTCAGATGCCTTTAAGGAAGGATCTTTTCCCAACATATTAAGAACCTCGTCTGGTAATTCAATGTCGTTATGAAAAAGAAGTTCATCTGTTACGAGAGACGCCATGCCGCTCGGACTATGGGCTATACTCTCATTGTCATAAATTATGTGTGTGCGTGCCTTATCGCTCGGACAATGGGCCACACTTTCATTGCCGTCTGTGCGTGCCATGTCGCTCGGATCTTGGGCTACACTCAAACTATTTACCAGACCATTGTCAGCGTGCTGAAATTCTGAATCTACTGGACTAATATCAACTCGTCTCTGCCGTCTCATGCACACAGATCGCGCAGATGACGTATGTCGTGATGTAGAATAAGCACATCCTAGGAATGTTGCAATACATGCAAAATATCGATACCGTGTATCGATACGGATCGTAATAATAAAGATCGGTACTTTTTTGATAATGATAAAGGAATATATGACTGGGACTAGATTAGACACTTTAGGCAGATTTTTTGTTACGTTAAGGTTAAAGGTATCGGTATATAAAAATAGTGATGTAAATATTCGGATTATTTAAAGAATCGGATTATATGGAATCGAATTAACAGAATACTCGGATTAATCATCGGATTTCGAAATCACGCGCGTGTTTAGACAGTCCCAATTTTTATTTTTATGCTTCCGAATCGGCAGCTGCGGAACTGAAATCGAATGACATCGACGGGTGCTGAACTGCCGTTTCCACGAATGCACAATGCGGCGTCAAACGTCGAAATTCGAAGTAGGAATTAGAGTAAAGAAAGAATTAGTAATCTATACTGTGAGTAAGGTCAATGTGTGAGAGCTAATAATTAATGTAACTTGTAATTAACATACCAAAATCCGATATCTCAATATCATCTTGAAGTGCAGAATAATAAATAATACAAATTTAACCATAAAAAAAAGTTATGCGGAAGAGGGTTTTAATTTTAAGATAATGTTGAAAAACCTATCTGTCCTAAGTAACAACCTAAAACTTACACGCAGATCCTCGACCCCCGCTTCAGTTTTCAATTTTATTATTAATAATCCGAATTTAAAAATCTTCCGAAATCGAAATCAACGAGTTCCCAATGTTTATTCGGATTGAGCCACCGGCATCGGCCCGCTGCTACCGAACCCCCGAACGAATTTTTCATTCGAAATGCGAATGCAAATTGTACTGACGTGCTTACTCTTCTGGTCTGGCATCATAATCAGCAGTAGCTGGGCGGTTGCTTAACAGCATAATTATTCCGCATCCGTATTCCGAATTAATTTTAAATACTCGGATGATTCCGAGTATCTCAATACTCGGATTCAACGAGTATTTTAATTCGAATCATTACATCACTATATAAATATAACAAACCAAGTGATATTTAGTTATTACTTATAAATTATCTTTACAAATGTAAAAGGAAGGAACTTAGTATATAAGCAAGTAAAAAATACAAATATGAATATATTATTTGAGTAGCCTATATGCAAAAGCCGCTATATGCAAAAGAAATAAAAATTAAGATAAATACGCAAATAGCAACCTTATGTCGTCCGCCATATGTCGGTCAATATTCTGAGCTGCAAAATACGCTAAAACCCCTTAAAATTTAGTCTCAAAAAATTACGACAGGTGCAAGACCAGCTATATGCAGCAATCGTACAGTTGCAAAGCCGGCTAAATTTTACAGGATCTGCAAAGCCCGCCAAATGTAATTGGTTTAATATCATCTCAGTTAATATAGTTGCAAAACCGGTTATATTATCTTTTGGCGGCATTTTTCTTATCACATGGATATTTTTAGAGGTTAAGTGGTCAGATTTCGACAATAAATCACAGAAGTAACAGGTTGTGGTGTTTTATTGAACAATTTGAGTTTGTTTTAACCTATTATTTTCTAAAATGTCTTTAGAAGAAAGTGATAGTGAATATCCCATGGAGACTGAGCCCTCCATGTCAAGAAAAAGGCAAAGTCGACCAGAAACGTGGAAAAGAAATGTTGCTAAGAGAACAAGGTAAGTGCCTTCTGTGCAAAGTACAGGAAAATGATCATTTTTATAACACATTTTCCTATTTATATCATAAAAATAAAATAACTTTGTTTTTTTTTTTATTGCAGGCATGTATCAAAAGGATTACCTAAAAAGCCCGAGTGTAAACATAAAGCTGGCATTTTCCATTGTACTGAATTATCTATGCAAGACATTCGCAAAATTCACGAAAGGTATTACCAAAAGGCGGATTTACAATGGAAGCAAAATTACATTCTTCAACATGTGACTGTTAAGACTCCCAAAAGAAAAATTGTTCCCGAAGGTATCGACAGAAGAAGGAACGTGAGTACTAATTTTGTTCTGCCTAAACAACGAAATGGGCTTATTGAAAATGTAAGAGTTTGTAGAGCTGCTTTTTTGGCCATTTTGCAAGAAAAAAGAGATAGAGTCAATAGACTTTGTCAAAAATATTTGAACACTGGGGTTACGCCAAACGAAACTCGGGGCGGAGATCGAAGATCTGTAAAACACCAACCAAAGCGCCAGTCAATTAAAGATTTTGTTAAAACATTTAGGCCGGTACAAAGCCACTATACACGTGGGAAAAACTTAAAACGGCAGTACTTCCCCAGTGAATTAAATATTAAAAAAATGTGGTCAATGTACAACGAACAGCATCAGAACGATGACCTTTCTGTTCAATATGAATATTTTAGAACAGTATTTACAGAAAGCTGTAACATAAGTTTTGATAGTCCCTATATGGATAAATGCTCGACATGCTGTTGCTTTGAAAATAAAATTTTATTAGAAAAGGATAAAGAAAAAAAGACAGCACTTAAACTTCAGCAAAAAGTGCACAAAACTCGAGCAGATGCTTTTTATGTACAACTGCGACTAGAAAAACCGGATTCCTTGACATTAAGCTATGACTGCCAAAAAAATTTAGCACTCCCCAAAGTCCCCGATCAAGCAGCTTATTACTCGCGGCAACTCTATTTGTATAATTTTACAATCTGTCAGGGAATTTCAACATCATCACAAAACAAAGACAATACATTTAGCTATTTATGGACAGAAAATGAATACGCCAAAGGTTGTAATCAAATAGCTTCAGCTCTTCATCACAGGCTATGCAACTCAAATTTGGAAGGGGTATCACTTATAAGATTATTTTCCGATGGCTGTGGGGGCCAAAATAAAAATAAAGGAATGTTAGGAATGTTGTCTCACTGGCTGCTTTTTGAAGCTCCTGGAAATGTCCAAAAAATTGTAATATATTTCCCTATTGTCGGACATTCCTTTATACCCCCAGACCGAGTGTTTGGTAAATTAGAAAGAGCGTTAAAAAAGAAAAGTGTTATTGAAGCACCCGACGATTATATCAATGTCATAAAAGAATACTCAATAGCCATACCTTTGGGAGAAGGGTTTTCTGTTAAAAACTGGAAAGCGTATTCAGATGGTATTCTTAAACAACCAGGGCAATGGCATTTTCAATTCCAGAAGAGCAAGAAGATCATCATTACGCGAAGCCATAACAAAACTATAGCCTTAGTTGAAGGAGGTCCATTTTACAATACCGATGCAAATCAGCCGAAAAGTCTATGTAAAAAAGGCAAAAACTTCCAAAAAATGGCCACATTGAAATTATCGAAAAAGGCAATGAAGTAAAACAAGCTAAACTGAATGATGTAAAAAAATTGTTAATACTTCACTTTGGTGAAACTTGGTGTGAGAATGCCAAACTCCGGTATTTCAAAGATGTTTTAAAAGAACGGGATGGTATAAGCACAACAGAGAACGATAATGATAGTGAAGTTTGTAGTGACTTCGAAATTCCAGAAGACGAGGAACTCGAATTTGCGTATTTTTTTTTAATGTTGTTTTTCGTTTATGTATCTATTTAAGGATTTTCTTATTATTAATACATTTTTGCATTGTATAAATTAAATAAAATACTTACCAGATATTTTTTGGAATTTTATTGTTTTAAAACCTCGTTAGTTTTAATATGCAAAACCCGCTAAATAGCAAATACGCTTGCAATACACGCTATGTGACTGAAAGAAATGTTCAAAAACCAAATGTTCCATAAAAGAAAATTAAATTAAGGACAAACATTATCTTTTTCAAATTTGTTTATATTTTTGACAAAATAAAACAATACTCTAAAATGTATGTAGGATTTGTACCATGTTTTTCTTGAATATCTCAAAATGACTTATAGTGCATATAGCGGCTTTTGCATCTAGGCTACTCATTTTCAACTTTTTAATCTTCATAACCCTACCAACAGTAAACAAAGTTGAGCTTTATATTATTATTTTGTATATAAATACATACTATATGTATACCTAAATAAATTATTAATACAATTTTAAGTACATTTTTAAACACAGCACACATAGACCATATCAATATAACGTACGGAAAACCAAGTTGCAAGTAAGCATATATCTATACATACTGGAACGAAAAGTAAATAACTCGCTTCAAAAATGTAATATAAAAAAATAGAAATAAAAACTATTAACCTAGTAAAGTAAATTCAAATTATAGTTCCCATTCATTAACCTCCAATGAACTTAAAAATAACAGTTTTGACAACCTTTTACCATCTAATCGGTTGCGAGTTTGTGTTAAAATTCTTCCCGCTGCTGAAAATAATCTTTCAGAGGGAACAGATGCCCCGACAACAGATAAATATTTAAAAGCCACTTCTTTAAGTTCATCTGAACATCCACACTCCAAAAATTAAATTGTGTAACGTGATAATTTCGGACTTATAGCATGCTAATAATAATATTAAACTATTTAAATAATTATATAATAAACAAATTTTTAGATAATAATACTACTAAATATTAATCATTTTTGAATTTACAATTTTGCTTTCCTATCACGTTTGTCTTTTAAAACTACGAAAACTTCTTTTAATGCACTATGGATTTAATATGTTAATGATTATTCTTGTGCGATTCTGCCGTTTCGATTTTTAGAGAACAGAATTTTGGATTCAGTTAGTGCGAACTGAAATAAAACAAGTATATTAGAATTACACTGTATAGGTCCGCGCAACTGATCGATGTGTCACGACATCTCCAGGTCTCGTTTATCAATAGCCTGGCTTACGGTTCGATTATCGATTTTTCTGTCGTTAATTTTGGAAAGGTACCGCGGTGGAAGTGGACGGTCGGGGCAGTTTCCTCGGTCTCCTGCACACATCGCAGTATTCTATCAGGCGCATTTGGTCGTATCGTAGGTTCCTACAAAAGAGGGCGCTACATTGTCAATTTTGGGAAAGAATTATTCAGATGAGTCGGATGCATTATGGCAGGTCTAGATTTTGTTATTATTTTCGAGGGCTTACAATGGTGTAATTTGGGGTTCTTTTGGAATGCCCAAGTATAGTTTTGTGAGTGATTTTTTATGATAAGTTTTCCGGTAATATTGCCCTCCGTGATGCCGACGTATTTCTAGTCATTTCTAGTTTTATCGACCGGTTCCTGTGGTTACGACAGCAATCTGTGACCGTAGTTGCCGGATCATGAATAAGTTTCCGATCCCGTGACTGCAGAATTTTTATATCGGATGTGACATTTTACCTGACTGTGGCTCTGAAACAATGAATTTTATATATTGTTTCTATTTCTCGGATTTGACCTTTGGATATTTAATTGACGGATATTTGCTGTGCCTTTGGTGTTAAGTATGACTGGTTGCTTATTGATAAAGAATTGAAGTCTTAACTAGGATTTTATGAGTGGAATCGTGGCAACATGGCGAGACATTTTGGACCTGTTGCTCCAAAAATTTGTTCCTGCTTGGTGAGTCTCAAGTCAGCAGTGTGGTGCGCGGTCCATTTTCTGATGCCTTCATCATAATTTTCAAGTAGAGCCTGGCTTGATCGTATTTACGAGATTTATTGATGAGCATCTTTTGCGAAATAGTTCCTGTTTGGATTTGAAAGTTCTAAAGTTGTTATTCGGGCACTTTGGGGTTTTTTTTGGACAGAGGAAGTTCGCACCCACGAGGGAGAATTGTGAAAATGGCCGCCACACTCTAAAATCCTCGTTCCACCATCTTTAGAGGATATCCTCCTGCTGACTTGCCATATTGGCACCTGGAATAGCAGATTCCGGTGAGTTTTTGTATATTTGATTATTTAATAATATGATAATGCCCGTGTATGGTTCTTAGTGGCCATTTCCATGACCATACGCCATTTTGTTGAACATCTTCGGTCTGGGTTGACATTTTATTTCTTTAAATTTAGAGTCAAGACTTCGTAAGAAGCCCACTGCACTTGTCCAGACCATCGACAACCACTCGTTGATTCCGTTTTTAGCATTAGGCAACTGCTAGACCCAGACTCCATTTTGGTTAGAAAACCCTCAGAAGGAGGTAATATTATTTTATTTGCATATTTTATTTAATTTTTGTTTACATTTTGGGCTATATTTGGATATGGTTTAATGTTTGCTAAGGGATGTTTTCTCTTTAGGGTTTTTTTTTTTTGGTTTGGATATTATTCCAAGGGATTTCCGTCACGACGACGATCAAGTCCTGTAATTTGGATTTTTCTTTGGATCAGTTATTGGGATTGCCAACTTGCCTGACCAGGCAAGAGACTCACGTTCAGCATCGGAGCTGGTGCTGCTCCCACCTGTATACGCCTGAGTCCAGGTGACATTTCTTCGCCTGAAGGTCTGAACAGCTAACGGCCACAGCTATTGGAGGACGTTCAGATAAGTAACCGTAGCAAATAATTAAAATTTCAACTATTTTATCTTTTGCAAGCTAAATTCCTCGATACAGTCAATTAGCCAATTTATTAAATTGTTCTTCATATTTACAAATTCAAATTTAAATTAATTTTTCTCACTAAAAATCAAAATCTATTTACTAATTTTAAACTAAACTTTTTACCTTATTATTGAGCTGACTGGCTTATCGAGTGGCCTTTAATAACTTGTTTTGATTCTATTTCTAATTTTTGATGTATTTCACTGACTTGTATTTGATTTTGCACTCACGATTTATGGCGTCATAATATCGACCGTGGTACTATATTTTTATATATTCCTGCATACTGTTGACCATTGTCATATTTATATTTTTTTTATTATTCATTTTCTTGTGTACAATATCGATTTCTCTTAAGCTGCAGGTAATTTTAATAATTAAGATTAGAAGCTTAGTACATATTATAGCTGTATCGCTGTTGGCCCGCGTTTGGACCATACCTACATATACTATTATTGTACTTGAAATAACTTTTGAAAAAAAAAACAAAAAGAACAACTTATTTGATATTAGTATATGATTTCAAACAAAATTTTGCGTTTTACTGCTGCTACCTACCTACAAGTGAGACCCTCATATCTTAATTAATTATTTGGTATTCTGTGAAGGTAAGCTCATTGGTATAAGATAATATTTTGGTTTTTCGCTGCTTGGAATCGCTAGAGTTGTGCAACACTGGGCGATAATTCGTAATTATTATCGGCCTAGTACTTCATTAACTTATTTGATAAAGTAGAGTAATAATTAATTACGTGGCGCAAAATATTTAGATCTTAACCCAGCCCTTCTCCACTGTTGCTGTCGGCCTCTACTATTATTCTCCCCAGCTTGTTCCAACTCTTAGGGTCTCCAACGCCTTGATGAATTCGAAATTCAGTATACTTATTGATCATTAAATAAATATCCGGTAAGTGGAAATTTTGCTGCCATAATTGATCCAAATCGAGATTTATTATTGGATTATTAAGATAAATTTTAAAATCGAAGTAAAGGTCTCCACTAGTTGCAGAACTGGTTTGCTGTTCCTTACATTTTGTAGCTAGTTCCACATGGAATGCCCATAAACTCTTAGATGAAGAGCTTTTAGTATTTGGGTTCATAGTATCTTCCATTTGATTTGGTGGGGTGTCAATTTTCTGCTGTATTTGTCATTGTATCGATTGATTTATGAAGTTGACTGCATTAGCACATGCAATTGGACTAGAAAAATGTAGCCTTTTGAATCGTGGATCTAAAATAGAAGAAATAGCTAGTAATTTTATCTGCTCTACAGTACCAAAACGCCTTATTATTTCATTAATCGCTGTTGTCTTTAATACCAATGCTGCTTCAGTAGCAGGAGAAAAGTTTTCCATTTTTTTCAAAAGACAGCTGATAACTGGAATAATTTTGCTGGATGTTAAATATTTTTCTCCGCTTATTTCTTTGGAAACAGCCTTAATAGGAGCTAAAATATTTAAGACTTCTTTAACTGTCTCCAGATCTGAAGCATCTATTATTGTAGGTGATTTTAGTTTTTTTAGCAAAATTGGTACTATATATTCATATAACTTTACAAAGCGCTCCAGCATATAGAACTTAGAATTCCACCTGGTAGGGATACTCTGAATTAACTTTAAAACATTAAAGGGTGACTGAGCTTTTCTTAGTTCATCGGCAGCAGTCAACTCCTTCTATTATATTTTTAGTACTTTCTATTTCTTCAGTAATTTTCGAGGCTACTAAATCCAATGTATGAGCAAAGCAAGGCAAGTTCTTATTTTTTCCAAAAGTATCTGATACTGCCTTAACAATATTTTCACCATTGTCTGTTACAATAGCTGTAACATTGGACTTAGCAATATTCCATTCTTCCCAAATATTTAACATGTGTTCTGCTAAATATTGTGAAGTGTGCCTGTCGCTAAGTTCGAATACTCCTATTGTTACTGAAGTTAGTTTTTTCTCTAAAAAAAAGTGGCAAGTAATGCCTAAAAAACTTTTTGTGTTCATAATCTCGGTCCAAATATCTGTTGTTAGAGTAATACTTGATGTGTTTGCGAGTTTTTGTTTGAACTTACTAAACAATACCTCATATTTTTGATCGATGAGTTCAGTAACCTTAAAACGCCCAGGAATGTGATATAATGGAGCAATTTCCTTCATTAAGTATTTGAATCCTTCTTTTTCACCAGTGTTTAAAGGCAGGTTGTCCTTTACTATCATAAATGTGATGGCATTTGTGATATTGCCAGATTTTACACCACCATCTAGAAAATGTATATTGTTAAAAAAATGCACAAATTAATCAAATTTAGATAAACCATAAGGTTTATTAAATATTCTTAAATATACCTGAAAATGATTTCATAGTTGTAAAAGCTTCGGTTATTGAAGGCTGACGAGACAATTTTGGTTCGGCTGAGTAGTCAGTTGTAGACGTCAAAAAAGGGAAGGGTTCTTCAGCATCGAAAGAACTAGCAAAAGAAGCAGTACAAGGTGAGGGAGATGGAGATTGTGGGTCTTCATTATCTAATTCAGATACATTACAGTTTGTTTCAGAAACCGCCTCTCTACTCTAAAATAATAAGAACTATTTAAAATATTAGTGAAAGAACAGTAACACACTTTTAACGTTAACACATGTATATTTGGATGGGTATACAGACTATGTGCAGAATGCATGCATGCATGGATTTTATATTTACCTAAAACTTACATAATTTGCTTTGAATATTACTCAGATTCTAAAAACTGATTACCTAAATGAATATGAAAATTTGTACCTTCTGTTTTGCGAACAAATCCATTGATGCATGATCATTTTCATTACAATGCAAATAATTCGGATGTCTTCTCTGTAAATGTTTCCTTAAATTCGTCGTGTTTCCGGAAGTTTTTACATAAACTTTTCCTCCCTGCATTTGTTTTCACAAATAAGTTCCATTAACTACTTCTCGTCAGAGGCATGATTATAACAATAATAATTATAGACAAATTAACTCGCACTCGCACTTCCAGGTCTAATACAAACAACTGAAACAAAAATGAACGAAGAGAAAATATAATGTTACTGGGAACCCCCAAAACCTAGGAATCCTCAAAACTGTCAGGGAGAATTCCCGAATTTAATCGATAGGACGTGCCAGTTTCCTTCTTCACCTAGAGGTCGTGCAGTGTTTCACTTTGTAAAAAGTTTCCTGTATTGGAAGCTATTTAGTCACTTGTGAAGTGGCCAGATGGCCCCTGATAAAAAAGACGGATCGGAAGGTATCGATACTTAATAAAATATATCGATATCCATTCAATATCGTTCACAAAAGATCGACACAAAATATCGAGTATCGACTGCAAAAGTATCGATACTCAGGAAAATCGTATCTTATCAAGCATCCCTAGCGCGTCCATTTGAAGCCGACCGGTCACGTCGTCACTCCGCACGGGAACGCGAACTTGGATGTGACCTTGATCGATGATGCTTTTTGTAAAACGATTCTAATTTAGCAAGTCTATTTAGGACCTGTTTATTAGATGAATTATCTGAGTTACTAGTAGAAGAACGGTGTTTTTGTTTCTTATGTTTACTCATGCTAAAAGGAATAAAATATTTTATTTTTGATATTACTTACTCGAGAATCGTCGTATTCAGGCCGTCGGGGGCGCAGGCAAACACTCACGTGTAGCACAAAAAGACGAATGACGACGTACCGGAGATGGGAAGTGCCTGTTGGCGCGGCGAGTGAAAAAACCTCTCTTTAAAATCTTATGCTAGTAGTACGAAAAAGGCGGACTACATGGTAAAATAATTAACATCTTTGAACTGGCTGACGACATATAATTAGAAGTTTATAGTTAACGTCAACTGAAGTAGATAAATAATATAGGTTATACGATAAGATCCAAGGGATATCGTGATTTCCCACTGATGTTTGTTAAGTGGGCTCTGGCTGAAGTCGCTTATGTAGCGTCGCAGAAATTATCTTACTAACATTTTCTTGATATTCGAGAATAGTTTAGAGTGTTTAGAACTTAGTTATTGTTTTTAGTGATTTTTTCTTTTACTACTGTGTGATTTTCGCTGGGTGGTTGTGTCTGGGCTGGGTCTTATAGTAATTCACTTTCGTGTTGAAACTTGAGAAAGACTTTGGGACTCGGTAGAAATGAAAAAGAAAAGAAGCGACTTGTGATTTATGCAAAGCAAAATTGTCTTTAAAACGAGTACCAGCAATGTAAAAAAACATATGATAAAGATGCATCCAAAAGTAGCCTTTGAAAATGATGAGCGCGGTAAGGTAAGTTTAAATATGAAAAAAATATTGATTGGATTATGAATATACAACACAGTGTTTGCAATATAATATGATATTTTTTTAATTAGTCGCACGATCGAAAATTAGATACCAAAACAATGGTTGGTACCTTATGTACCATCAGTTGTTTAGTGCATGTTCGATAATCATTTTATAAGCATTTAGAATGACTCTACGTCAAACAATATAGAGGCCAAAAAATATTAGATCTACTCATGGGCGCCCGTAGATTTTTTTTCATACAACATTATTTATTTTTTTAAAATTCATAAAAAGTCACAAACTTTTTTCAGGAAAAAAACTTATTATTTATGAATACAAAAAACATGATATCAAATCTTAAAAAAAACCGAACAAAACACATAATAAATGTTATAAATGGTAAAAAATATTGTGATCGTGCTAGGTTGTCGGTTGTTCTCAAAAGGCGTGTATTGTACAGGGTGTCCCATTTTCGATGTATTTATGGGGTATCTCTGTTACTAGTAAAGATACGGAAATGCGTTTTTTGCGACACCGTGCTACTTTTTTATGAAACTTAAGATGCAGCAATAAAAATTTTCATAGCCCTCTTCGTTTCTCGGTTATCCTTAATCACAGCGGGAAGCTGAAAACTGACCCTAATAGAAATTTTTATGTAGAATCCAGTAGCTTAGTGAGAATTTTAATTTATAATATTCTATAATTATTTTTTAAATTAGAGCCAAATCTCAATTATTTACAATACACGATGTTCAGATACTAAATTATGCTGTTTTTTTTCTATTACGAGATTTAAAAACACAAGAAAGTGTCAGATATCAACCAATATATGCATTGCGAACTAGAAAGAAATGTATCTAAAATATAGTCTTTGGCTATATTTTTATAAATGAATATTATAGGTAATGTATTATAGGAGAGCATTTAAAAAGGTGTAAGATTATTTATACCAAGTCTATAAATATTAAAAATATAAAATAAGCAATAAAAACTAAACTATAAAGAAAAAAATGTTAATTTTAAGCATTCAATTTAGAAATGGATAATAATATTATTTGTAAGCTATTTTGATACAGTACAAATTTATAAAAATGTTTCAAATTGGTTGCTAAAATAATTCAGGCTAATGTATCTTTAATAAATTTCGATAATTAAACATAATAAGCGCATCGGTTAAAATATGCTTCCGCAGATTGTTGTGCATTAAAATTGCTTTGGTAATATATGCCAACCATGTCCAATTTTTCATAATTTTCGAATTTCGAGTGGGCCATCAGTAACACAAAACAAAATAATTTATAACAATTTTAAGTGACAAGTAATAGTTCTTAATTTTTTTATTTGGTTGTCATTGTTACCTATCCATGGCCTACTGCAAATGAATATAAGAAATATTTAAAGAAAAAACGTAATTTGAAGCAAATTATAATGGCAATTATAAACTGTTATATATTTTGGAGAGCTCATAAAAGGTCTGACAAAATTAAAAAAAAAATAAACAGGGTGTCCCATTTAAAAAAACCTAAGTTTGATTTATATGTCAAAAATCGTATTCCGCAAAAAACTTGGGATTACGTCACTGGATTCTACGTAAAACATTGTATAAGTATCAGTTTTTACCTTTCTGTTATGTTAAAAGACAACTAAAAATGCAACATTTTCAATCTCACTCTGTATCTCAGAAACGAAGAAGGCTATGAAAATTTTTAGTGCGGCATCTTACGTTTTATTAAAAAGTAGCAGGGAATTAAATGACAGCGACCGAAAATTATGTTTTTAAAAAACAATTTATTTCGAGAACGTTACAGATATGTTAACTTAACTAAGGTCTTAACTATAATGATCCTTCAGTTTAGGATTTCGATTATATATATAGGTAAAATCTGTTTATTCAGCACTCCTGGAAGTGTGTCGCTACATTGGAGGTAGTTGGCATGTAATTCCTCCCTTCGTAGAGGTGAGCCTCGGGATGAAGGCGAGCTAGATGACAATCTGTCCCTGGTTGGTCAACTGTGTCGGTTGTGGTCGACACTATCTTAGGTGCCTTGAAGAACTTTGTGCAAATACAGAAACTCGCGAAGCTTATATAATAATATATGCTAACACTATGCAAGTCGATGGGTCCAATTGCTTCGTTTTCTAATTCGTGTTGATGCTGAGCGATTAGGCTCGGGATATTTCTTAGCTCATCCAAATTTATGGAGTCTAGTTTGAATGGTTGGAGGTCGATGTAGTTAGGATTGACATTGGCTTCAAAGGTTAACTTAGGGAGCTGTATGTAATGAAATTTGGCTCTGCTGTCGTGGTAGCTTCTGATTATATGGTTCTGAATTTGGATAGTACAGCTGGGGTTAAGCTCCAGCACATATGTTCCTTTCACTGGGATATTTTCTTTGTTGGGGCCACATTGTTGAATCGCAACGGTCTCTTCTGGTGATATTAACATCCATTCCTCTCGTTCTAGTTTGTGAGTTTTTAGTGATTTAACTTCTGTTAGTAACAATTGGCAATTAGAGGGGTGATTAGAATATAATAACCTACTTATACTTCGCATGGAGGGTCCTGATTAATATTCAGAGGACTGTTTTCTTTGCAGATGAAGTTACTAGGTGTAATTTCTTGACATCTGGTCTCAAGAAGCATGTAACTTTGTTCATTGAGGAGTAGGTATTTGCTTTGGGGGATGATAATTTGGAATTTTTCGTTAATAGGAACAGGAAGAGGGTATAAGCGATATAATACATAATTTTCAAGTTCAACGATAGGTATCTCTACAATAAAAACTACTTGATTCGCTTTAGAATAACTTTGATTTCTATTACCTGTTCAAAATTTAAAATATTTTCTAATGTAACTTGAAATGGCAATTTACCTATAGTTAAATGTGGACTTATAAGATTAATTTCATTTAGAAGATCTTTTGGGTTTATTATCGAGCTATGAAATATGTTTAGCTTAGAAAAGGTAATGGCAATTTCAATATTTCCTAATATGTCATAAATATTCTGAAAGGCATTTATGATTTGAGACATAAGCATTTGACTTAAGAAATATCCATAAGAGTTGGTATTATTTATTTGAATTTCTTTAATGACCATGTTAGCTTGTTTGATATGTTTTTCTAAAATTTCTTGGTTATGTGATAAATTTTTACTTAGGTTTGCAAAAATATGAGATGACTTCTCGACAATCGTGATTTGTTCTGTTAATAGTGATTTCATTTTGTTTTGGCTGTTAGAGAGGGTTAGAATAGCCTTATCATATTTCTCAGCGTCATTTTGATCGAGATTTCCTGTAAGGGTTTTTACGATCGTACCTAAGCCATTAATAAGACCTCTTTTACTGCGGGTCATATATGAGGGGTTAATTTGTTTTATTTGAATTTCTATTTTATCTTTAAGGGACATTATAAGATGGAAGGAGTTAGAAAAGTCAGGCTGATTAGAGGATACATTTTCGATAGAACGTTTTAGTTGTAAAAAATGTTCTTGCATTGCTGAGAATTCTCGGATAATGTCACTTACATCGAAAATTTGTACAAATGACCAATAGTCAGCAATATTTTGAGCATTACCGATTTTTAATGGAAGGAGTCCTGGGTTTTCGTTCATATTATGGAGTTTGGGACTGTCTATTTCTGCTTGGACGGTAATGAGGAGCCTGTAACAACAGGAATTTTCAATTCTTTTGTGTGAATTGTTTCGATTTTATTGTTAGATTTATTCTTTATTTTAACTTTGTTATGGATCATAAGTTCCGTGATTTCGTAGGGACCTTTAAATTTATTATCTTTTTTATTTGTTTTATAGACTATTTGACCAACCTTAAATTGATATTGTTCGGGGCCTGAGGTATTATGTTTTCCTAATATTTTCTTTTTATTATCACCAATTTTTTCGACAACCTTCTCGTATAAAATGTTAACTTTATCTTTGTGTGTTGCAACGTATTCGTTGTAAAAGGCTGATTCGATTAAATTACACGGGTCTCTGGAATTTGTGTGCCCAAAGGTTAGTTCAAAAGGGGTGAATTGTGTGACAGAATGGATGGAATTATTGTAGGCAATGATGGCGTAATTCATAAGAAGAATTATATTTTCGGAAGGGTGTTTTTGCCTGAGAATTCTTAAATCTTCAATAAGTGTTGAATGAAGCCTTTCGACGGGGGAGTTCGATTGATGGTGGAGAAGGGTCGTAAAATGAATATTTATTTTATGAGCTTTTAAGAGTTCTTTAACTGTGCCATTGTCCATGGTAATTTTATCTGGAATTCCATAAAATCTGAAATACTGAATTAGGGCATTGGAAATTTCAATCGCAGTTTTCCCTTGGATGGGGATGGCCTGACCTAATTTTGTGAAAGCATCGATAACTGTCAAAAAGTCTTGACCGTCGAATTTAAATATATCTATGTGTATAAGCTGAAATGGTTTCCCTACGGTTTCAGTTAATACAAGGGGTATGTACGGGTTTTTCCTAGAGTATTTTGCGGTTTGGCAGATTTCACAGTCATTAATGTATTTACTTACGTCGATTTTCATGGAAGGCCAATAATAATTTCTTTTAAGATGTTCTAATGTTTCATTAATACCTTGGTGATTACATTTGCCCTCATGTTGATATTTTATTAACATAATTCGTTCGTCCGTTTCTTGAACAGAATTCACTAGTTTAGTGCATTTTATTAATTTAAGGCTCGATCCGTGGAAGTGTTTCAGATAAACATTATTAAAGTCTATCATCATAAAAATAGCAAGTTTTATTTTCCGTAGTGTAGTTTTTTAGCAAGTCTATTATTAGGGAGACATTTGATTTTGGTATTTTTACTTTTAGTATTTTGATGTGTTCAAATTTTTCGTTAATTACTTCGAGCTTATTAAACGGATTTTTTGTTATTATAATTTGATTAGGTTTATTGTTTTTAATATCGTCAAGTATTGTTATACCGTCATTCATAACATCTGGGTCACTACAAGAATGCGGTGTTGCCAGACTATCTTCAGGGATTTTTGTTGTAGGAGGTTGTATTTGAATGTCTTGTATTACATTAATTTTAGGACATTGGGTGCTTGAATTAGAGATATCGGGATTTTGTGTACTAGTAGAAGGTTGGGTATCTTCGCCCTGAAAGGGATTTTCTGCTAAATCGCGCAAAAAGCTAAGTATATCGTTGTTTACATTTCCGGGATTGTTGATGATACTCTCATTTTCAATTGCGTTTATCTGTATTCGGGATAAGGCGTCAGCATTAGTATTTTGAGATCCTTTCTTATAGATTATTTCGTAATCGAATTCTTCTAACCTAAGTCGCCATCTGACTAATTTGCTGTTGGGTTCTTTAAGACTAAAAAGCCAGACGAGTGGCCTGTGATCGCTATAGATTTTAAACCTTTTTCCAAACAGATAAGGGCGAACATATTTGCATGCCCAGACGATGGCTAACAGTTCTTTTTCAATTGTAGAATATTTGCATTCACTATCGTTTAGAGTTCTGCTTGCATAGGCTACTGGTTTGTCGTGAGGAACATTTCCCTGTGATAAAACGGCTGCTATTGCATAATTGTTCAAATTTTTAAACACGAAGTCATAGGTTTTGTGATCTTAGCGAAGTCTTTTATGAAGCGCCTGTAATAACCTAGAAGTCCTAAGAAGGATTTTATTTCCTTGGGATTTTTCGAAATTGGGAATTTTTGAATTGCAGAAATTTTATCTGGGTTCGGTTTGACACCTTCTGATGTGACGACATGACCAAAATATTGGACTTCTTCTCTAAGAAATTCGCATTTATCTAATTGGACCTTAAGGTTAGATTCACGAAGGCGTGAGAAAACTTGACGAAGACGGGTTATGTGTTCCTCTAAAGACGTGCTAAAAATTATTATATCATCGAGATAAACCACACAGACTTCGTTCTGCAACCCTCGAAGGATATTGTCCATAAGCCGTTGGAATGTAGACGGGGCATTTTTTAACCCGAAGGGCATCCTGCGGAACTTATAGTGATCAAACTCTGTTGAGAAAGCAGTCTTTTGAACATCATTAGGATCCATCTCGATTTGATGAAATTCATTTGCCAAGTCTAAAGTAGTGAAATATTGACTGCGACCTAACTTATCAAGAATATCAGTGATATTAGGAAGACAGTAACGATCTCCAATTGACCTTTCATTGATTTTTCTATAATCTATAACTATCCTCCATTTTGCTTTCCAGAAGCATCCATCTTTTTAGGGACAATCCAGATGGGACTGGACCAAGGGGAGACCGAATTTTGGATGATTCCTTGATCTAACATTTTTGAAATTTGTTCTTTTACCTCTTTTTTGTGTACTTCAGGGTAGCGATATGTTTTTGTAAAAATGGGGGTGTCACTTGTTAAGTTAATTTTGTGTTGAACTTGATTTGTAAAAGTTAGTGGAATTTTGTCGCAATAGAATATGTCTCGAAACTCGAAACAAAGATTCCTGACACTAGTTTTTTCCTCTTTATTGCAGTGGTCTAAACGAATATTTTGTAAATTACTTTTTAGTAAATTATCTTGATCCGATGACGAGATTTCATCCGTTTCCATTTTTTCGCAAAAATTAAGATCGAGAGTATTTAGAATTCTATTTTGAATGGTTCATTCATCTCAATTTTGACAGGGTTTTCATTGGCATTTGTAATTGTTGTTATCGCGTAAAAATTACTGATGTTAACAAGGGCTTTAGGCATTTCTACGTTTTTACCAAAATTTTTATAATTTAATATTCCTAAACCACTTTCTGTGGTGACAGGAATTTTTACAGTTGTTGTACCCTCGGAGGAATGATTATAGAAAAATTCTGAAAATAATGTTTACTATTTTCAATATCATTTTTATTCTCAATTTGATAAATAATAGGTATTTCTGCATTTTGTGTTGAAAGTTTACAGTTTTTTAAGTCTATTTTAGCATTTAGTTGTTTTAATAAATCCCTGCTTATTAGGCCATCAAATTTTTTTGAAAATTTAAACAAATAGAATTTATGGTTTCCTTTAACATTAAAAATATTAAAAATAGGAATATTGGCAACCTCATTATGGTATGTCATTGCATGAGCTGTTTGTATATTAAATACCTCATTAGTAATGCGATTCCTAAAATAAGTATAAGCAAGTGTCGGATTCATTAAACTTCTTAAACTGCCTGTGTCGATTAGAAAATAAGCGTTTAGGTCAGGAATAAAAATGTAGGGCAAATCCGATTTAATGTTATTTAAATAAATTACGTCGCAGATTGTAGAACTGCACTTCTTGAAAATTTTGTTGATCGTTATTTGAATAAGCAGTGTCCACATAATTGTAATTATGTGTGTCGTTTCCGTCCGATGACATTGGATATGGATTGTCAGCATCAACGTTTTCGTGATAATTATTAGTTTGATTATTATAAAATGTATCGTAATCATATTGGTAATTGCAACTTTCGGAATATGGGTTATTATCGGTTTCGGGGTTAACAAAATTAGGATTTTCGTTATTAGAATTTATTTGTTGGGCAAAAAGTTCTTGCACTGTATATCTTGGTTTTGGAGTTTGGTTTAAAACCGTATTGCCTGACCTGGTATCCATTGGTTCAATTTGATTACGGCGAACTATCGAGCTTGCTCGGCTCTGATTAAAATTTGGGGCCTTATTGGAAATTGAGGTCTATTATTAACATTAAAATTTGGGAGATTTGGCCTTGTAAAATTATTGAAAGCCGGCCTAGGAGTAAAATTTGGCGGTGAGGTAAATCTGAAAGGGTTAGGGGCAAAGGTGGTTCGTGGTGTAAATTGAGAATTAGGCATAAATCTCGGATGGTTTAAATTGGATACATTGGGTACATAACTAGATTGAAAATTGGTTGGTGCTGAAATTAATGGGCGTTGTACATTGCTTGGCATATTTGGGTAATTATGGTTGATACGGGGTATAGGTTTATATGTATTTTGTTGCAAATTGGGGTTTTTACCTTGACTAAAATACAAAAAATTTTCTTCTTCGACTACATATGATACGGCTTGTTCTATATTATTTGGTTTCCTCAATCTAACAACTAATTGCATTTGATAGAGCAATCCGTTAATAAATGTTTTTAGTGCAAAATCTTCGTAATGTTGTATTTTAATTTTATTTAATTTAGAAAATAATAAACATCTAGCATCTTGAACTCTCATACCAAATTGTACTGGAGTTTCATTTTTTTGACTTTTTAAAGAAATTAAGTCTTGAATTAAACATTCTATACTTCTTTGATCTGAGAAAGCTAAGATAAGTGCATTTTTTATTTCAGACCAAGTTTTTAAATCGGCATTAGAACAAATCCGATCGGCAGCACGATCTCTTAATTTCATTAAAATTGTATCTATTAAGCATAAATTTATAGGATTATTAAGGTTAGTTGTATCTTGAAAATTACTTAAAAAGTGTCCACAAGCAGTTAAAAATCTATTTAGTTGCCTAGGATTGCCATCAAATGGGGGAATATTATCAGCTTGGTACCGGAGTAACCCAAGTAGAGTTGCTAGTATTTGATTCAGAGGTAGATAAATTAGCCAAAGATTGTATTAGTTCCTCAACCGACATTAAAAATTAAAGTTTCACTATATATAGAAAAATATGATTAACGTACTATATATAAATATTACAAGGATACTTATAAATAAAACCTAATAAATTATTCTTATATCACTTAGAAAAAAAAGGAAATTAATGGAAAATGGAAAAATCAAAGTTTCTTACAATAATCCAACTATCAGGATGTCCATTCCCAACTGTTGAGATTCGTTGTTTCTTATCTTAATGGAATCGATGTGTGTATTCCAGGAACTTAGTTCTAGTCGTTCTCTCAATTGGTCACTGGCTTTCGGGATGTAGAACCTTGGACGATGCTTGTTCCTTTGACAGTCCTGCTTCCCAATTTTGAAGATTTATTACTTTGGAATCTTCGATTCTTCGTGTTCTAACTGTAAAAACAGATCGATAACGGCGATTTTTGTCCGGGACCGAAACACGACTCTACCAACTGCGCCAATTAAATGACAGCGACCGAAAATTATGTTTTTAAAAAACAATTTATTTCGAGAACGTTACAGATATGTTAACTTAACTAAGGTCTTAACTATAATGATCCTTTAGTTTAGGATTTCGATTATATATATAGGTAAAATCTGTTTATTCAGCACTCCTGGAAGTGTGTCGCTACATTGGAGGTAGTTGGCATGTAATTAGGGTGTCGTGAAAACCACTTCTCTCTGTCTTTACTAATAAGGTACCCCAGAAACACATCGAAAATGGGACACCCCGTATATATAGGGTAATTTTTTTTATATTTTCCCACCCTTTTTAACTTTTTTGTTCCACTGGTAAGAAAATAGGAAAGTTGTAATGTTTGAGAAGAAGTGCTCAGAAAACATTTTTTGTCTATACAGAATGTTACAAAAATGGCAAATAACAAAAAATATATACATATTTTTTAAATGAAACACCCTGTATATTATTAGATATTTAAAAATATATTTTGTTCCTGATTACAAATATATTCCTGTTTGTACCTCTATCTTGAAAAACGACCGAGCAAATAGACAAAAACCGTGTCATAAGAAACAATGTGTTAGACAAAAAATTGATTTCACTAGTATCTATAATATAAAATCAATTTTCTTTCTAACACAGAAGAGATCTTTTTAAATTTCTAATAATATACAAGGCGTTCCATTTAAAAATATATATCATTTTTGTTGTTCGCTATTTTTGCAACACTCTATATAGAGAAAAAAATGTTTTCTAAGCGCTACTTCCCAAACATTACAATCTTTTTCCTAACCAGTGGCAAAAAAAGTTAAGAGGGCTGGGAAAATATAAATCATTACCCTGTACTTCTTGCATAGGTACAATCCCTATTATTTTTTTTTGTATTTATTAAGATGTAATTCTTATGTTCAATATAACTATTAAAAATTTTAAAAGGGCTTCGGTATTGTGCAGGAAAGTGTAATATTAAAATCTCAGGGGGGCCCCGTAAAATGCAAAATTCTGGATAGACCTGATTTTTATTATCTAATTTTCGTTTCTATTACAAGAAAAACAACAAAAAAATTTATTGTTTGATACAGATGTCTTTAAAACAAAAAAGTTTTAAGGGCATCGGTACCTTCAATTGCAGGACCATCTTCAATGACAGGACCATCTTCAATCGCAGGACATCTTCCATCGCAGACCATCTTCAATCGCAGGACCATCTTCAACCGAGAGGCACGGTAAACGACTACATACTTGCTAAAAAAAATTAGTAAGCTATTTGCCAAAAACAATCACATTTCAAACAAAAAAATATGTAGATGATGCACTTTTAGGTTTATTTACTGAAAGTTATCAACCATTTCGTATTGCAGGGAAACCAGCTCTCAAAAAATTTGTATCTACACTAAATCCAACATATGAATTACCGAGTAGGTTTACAATTTAAAAAACGTTAATTCTGGCTCTTTATGAAAAATGTAAAATAAAACTAACTAACGAAATATTAAATGATATACAGACATGTTGCTCAACGACTGATTGCTGGTATTCCATTAATAACGAAAGTTACATTGCCGTCACAATGCATTTTATAAATACTAGATTTCAGTTAGAATCTGCTTTATTAGCATGTTCAACCATACAAGGTCCAAATACGGCTGAAAATTTAGCTCAAAAGTTGCGAAAAATTATTTGTCAATGGAACTTAAAAACATCACAAATAAGTTTAGCTGTATATGACAATGCTTACAAGATCTTCAGTGCTATTACAAATCAATTGAGTTGGAAGCATCTTGGGTGTCTGGCACACACAATTAATTTAGTGGTTACCGATGGTTTAAAAAACGTTAAAATCGTCGCAATTATTAACAAAATAAAAACAATTGTTAGACATTTCAAAAAAAGCAATAATGCAACTGAAAAAGTGCTGATTCAAAGGCAAGCTGGAGCAGCAGTGCCGTTGAGACAATTGCAAGACTGCCTTACCTGGTGGAATTCCACGTTTTATATGATGAAAAAATTTTAGAGTTAGAGGATGCAATAAAAAGTAATATCGCGGTTTTAAATACTGATTTGCCGACATTAACAATAACTAAAAAACTACGCTACAGCATTCTTAGTGATACCTTTAGGCAAAGGAATAAATTCCGTAATAAGAAAATTACTAAATAAACAGTTTTCAGAATCTTCCCAAATAGTCCCTTAATACTAGCTTAAATGATAGATTAAAATATATTGAAAATAGTGCCACTCTATCTGTTTGTTCTTATTTAGATCCTAGATTTAAGCATAAAGTATTTTCTGATGAAAAAAAAAACCGAAACAGCAAAGAAAATTATATCTTTATCGTCAGCCATTATTAGAAAAGAAATAGAAGAGCAAGAGTTAAAAAGTAAAGAAAACCCAACAAATAATGAAAAAGAAATAGAGCAACAAAACATAAAATCTAAGGATGGCGATAGTGATTTCTCTATTTGGGAAGATTTGGATAAGGAAATAATAAGTATTAGTACTAAAAGTACAGCATCGTCTACGGCAATAATAGAGGTACAACGGTATTTAGAGGGCGACTTTGCACCTCGACAATCAACCCCAATAGAATGGTGGAATGAGTTTTTTTTTAAATTTTAGTTCGAAAAAAACTCTGCAATTTAGCTACTTCAGTGCCGTATGAACGCCAATTCTCAAAAGCTGGTCAAGTAATTTCGGAAAAACGTTTAAGCACCGAAAAAGCGAGAATGATTTCACCGAAATAAATAAAATCAACGGATTAACATTGTGTTCTATTTTCAAATTATAAATATAATACATAGTTCATTTTTTTCACAAACAAACTTTTATATGTATATATATATATATATATATATATATATATATATATATATATATATATTTATAAATATCTATTGTAGTAATTAAACAAAAAGATAATATTTATAGTCAAGAGTAGGTAAGCGTAACTATATTGTATATTATTAGCATTAAACAAATGAATATATCAAAAATATTGTTACAATTATCTTACTTTCTTAAGTTTTGCAAGTCAAAGCCTTTATTATTCGTAGTAGCAAATTCCTTTGTACTTCCCTCGTAAAAGGGAAGTATTGTAATCCTGAAAAAATTCTCAATTCCGTCGGTCTGTCTGTCTGTTCGCGGCGTAGCTAAAAAACTACTTACCGAATTGCCTTTAAATTAAAAAATAAAGTCATATGGGGATGACTTGGTAACATTTTGGTAAAAATCCAATATGGCGAAACAAAATGGCGGCCTAGTGAAATGCTAAAAAAATCATTATTAAAAAACTACTCATCCAATTTATCTCAAATTTTGCAAAAACATCAAGTATTATGCTTAAATCAAGTGGTAAAATTTTAGTACGAATCCAAGACGGCGGAACAATAAAACAAAATGGCGGCATAATAAAATATTTAAAAATTCAGCCTGAAAAACTGCTTAATGGTTTGATTTCAAATTGTGTGCCATAACTAATTGTGGTATAGGAATCACCTAATAAAATAGTGGTACTAATTCAGTAGGGCCGAACAAAATGGCCGCCAAATAAAATGTTTGTAATCGTGAAAAAATCACCCTCTCAGGTTTTACACATCTTTACGTTTTAGCGTCGCTAGATCCCAAAAAATATGTTTTATCGGTTTTGTCTGTCGGTCTGTCTGTCTGTCAGTTCGCGGCATAGCCTAAAGGCTACTTACCTGATTTACTTCAAATTTTGGTCAAAAATTAAGGGTCATATGAGGATGACCCGATAACATTTTGGTAAATTTGTGGTAGAGTGGTTTATTATATGGTGTTAAGATCCAGTAAAAAAAAGTATTTTTTTAACTTGTCGACGTTTCGCAACTTAATTGTTGCATCCACACGACACATAAATCTTATATCCTGAATGAAACCCATATCTTACATCCTGAATGAAACCCATATTATCAGTACTTTTACTCCGTTGTTCCGCATATATTACCTAGATATTAAATTTCCAAATGCTTTTCGTTAACAATCCTTTTGTTGTTATGTTAGAGTGGTGTATTATTTGGGGTTAGGATCCAGTAAAAAAAAACAAAAGACTATTTTTAAATAGTCGACGTTTCGCAACTTTAGTGTTGCATCTTCAGGACACATATTTAGACTTTCTATCCAGCATGAAACCCATATTATCAGTCTTTACATATTCCGTTTGTCCGCAGATATTTCCCAGTTTCTAAATGGTTTTTGGGTAACGATCCTCTTGTTTTTATGTTAGAGTGGTGTATTATTTGGGGTTAGGATCCAGTAAAAAGACAAAAGACTTTTTAAATTTTCGACGTTTCAAAACTTTATTGTTGCATCCTCAGGACACATAGATTCTATATATCCTGCATGAAACACATATTTTTAATCTTTACTTAGTACGTCGGGCAGCAGATATTTCCTAGATATCAGGTTTCTAAATGATTTTCGTTAACGATCCTCTTATTTTTATGTTAGAATGGGGTATTATTTGGGGTTAATGTCTTTTTTTTTTCATTATCGACGTTTCGCTACTGTATTGTTGCATCCTCAGGATACAAATAAATATAGAGTGTATATCCTGCATGAAACCCATATTATCAGTCTTTACCTACTGCGTTGATCCGCAGATATTTCCAAGATATTAGGTTTCTAAATGGTTTTTGTTAACGATCCTCTTGTTTTTATGTTAGACTGGTGTATTATTTGACGTTAGGATCCAGTAAAAAAACACACTTTTTTTTTAATTGTCGACGTTTCAACTGCAACTTTATTGTTGCATCCTCGGGACACATAAATTTTATATCCTGCGTGACATCCATATTATCAGTCTTTACCTACTCCGTTGGTTCGCAGCGATTTCCCAGATATTGAATTTCTAAATGGTTTTCATTAACGATCTTCTTGTTGTTATGTTAGAGTGGTGTATTATTTGGGGTTAGAAAATATCTGCGAACCAATGGACTAGGTAAAAACTAATATGGGTTTCATGCAGGATATAATCTATGTGACCTGAGCATGGAACAGTAAATTGGACAAACGTTGGCAATTTAAAAAAGAGCGTTTTTTTTTCTTACTGGAACCTATCTCCAAATAATACACCGCTCTAACATAACAACAAGAGGATCATTAATGAAAACCATTCAGAAACTTAATATCTGTGATATCTGCGAACCAACGGAGTAGGTAAAGACTGATAATATGGGTTTCAATTTAAGATGGCAAAACAAAATGACGGCCAAATAAAATTTTTAAAAAATCAACGTAATAAAATCTCGTTCAATTGATTTTAAATTTTGCAGAAAATTTAAATGTGAATATGGCATACTTATTGAATTTATTTTAAATTATGCCCAAAAGTCAAGTGTGGCATAGGTAGAAAGGAAATGGTAAAAATATTGGTAGGGATCCAATATGATGGAACAAAATGCGCCCAATAAAAATGAAAAGGCAGTATATGTAACACATATATATACTGTTACTATGTACTCCAATAAAAGTAATAATTCATAACGAGGGGAGTTTCGGGTAATTCGTTATGGTACCTGGTATAGTTACACGTATATATATTCGGGTTTATATTCGACGAACTTGATATTGATAACCAATTGCTTCATTCTTTAAATTTATATAATTATTTCTATATTCTTTCTATAGATTTTTGACGCACAAGTTTAGACATTCAGATGCCTTTAGTAAGTCTAATTTTCTTTCTTGTAAGACTTGGGAAGCTACGTTAATTTGCTCTAAGATTTTTGAACAAATGATTAACATAAAAATATATTCGAAGTTTTCAATATATTTTAATTAATAATAATTTTTTGTTGTGGTTAAATTTATTTTTGTTAAGTGCGTTAATTACATCTACGTATCTCAGTTTAAGAGCTAACAGCGAAACAGTACTTCCAGACCATCGGGTAGGGTTTAATCTTTTTAATTTCATAGAAGATTCACCAGTAAATGAGCCTAGAATATCCCATAGATTAATACTGTCCAAAAAAAGTGTATAAGTCTGCCGTCATGTATTACCAGGTTAAGATTGTGTGCTGCGCAATGTACATAAGCTGCAATCGGCTCAACATCTTTTATGCGTTTTTGGACACCTATCTCTACCCCCTGCATTTTTTAATGTCTAATTCTAATCCTTCTAATGACCTTAATATGTCATATGTTATTCCTGCCGCACTCTGATCTGAAACTTTGGTGAATCCCATAAAACTCTCCATAATTTTAATTCCCACAGGCTTATCAAACTCGTCCTTTTCTATTCCGATGTAACGAATAATTTTAGTCAGTTGATCAACTTTTGCTATATCCTGGGTTGTATCCATAATGATAGTAAAGAATAGATTTTGCTTTATTTTTAATAATAAATGTATTTGTAGTGACTTTCCTAGACAGTCAATTAACTCATTTTGTATAGTAGGATTTAGATATTTAACACTCCGCGGTGGCAAATCGATGACTTCCATCATTATTGGGTCATATTTAGCAAGAAGATTAACTTGAGTTACAAAGTTTCCATTATAATTCCATTAATTATCATCAATGTTTTCCCTGTGTCTCCTAAATGCTAAAGAATTTTTTGCCAAAGCTAAAGTTATATCAATTAGCGGGCAAAGCACTTTCTGCCAAAAACAACTTTCATTTCGAACTTTTTCTTCTAAAAACTTATCTAAACAATGATTTGCCTTCCATTGATCATAAACATAACAACAAGTAATATGATACTGCGCTATTTCGTGATCTTTAATTTTTTTGAAAGACAAGGTCTTTAATTCCATATTTTTACGTAGTAGTTTCAGAAACAAATAGCCAGCAATTTATCAGATAACCCAAAAAAAAACAATCGTTTGTGCAGTTGAGTGTTTGGTAGTTTTGTGAACAGTTCCTTTAATATTTTGTAAGTAGTTTTGGGCTAGATATGGATAAAAATGAAACAGTTTTTGAAGAACTATATAACAAGAAAGTTAATTTATGTAAAGTCCGTCAAATGCAAAAGGCATTCTTGGCCAACCTGAAAATAAAAAAAGGCGATAAAAATTTTGAAAAGATACAACCCATTTTTTCTGTACAACTAAGCCCAAAATGGAAAGTAGCAAACAGAACAAAAAGTCGATTTTTAAATGAGCAAAAAATTTGGGTGCAAAGGAGTTTTTTAAATGTGGCGCAGGGAAGTACAAATAAGGTGATTCAAGGTGAGTCACAAATAAGGTGATTCAAGGTGAGTCACATTCAAAAGAGTTCAACGGTCTTAGCGATAGACAAAAGTGGGGAAGAACAGAATACTTGAGGAAAATTCCTAAAGATCATCTCGATTTTGTTTCTAAAAAACATTGCAATAAAGACATTCAGTTTATTGATAATTTTTTTGGAGAAGTTTACGATACATGTGAGAGAAGTAAGAAGTTTTTGTGAAAATTTAAAGAATACTAGGGAAAACGAATATCTGTCGAAAGAGCAGGCATTATTGATTTTTATTGGTGCCGACTTAAGTGAACAACAATATAACTTAATAAGAAACGCATTGCCTCCAAAAGTTTTTCCCAGTTATTATAAAATACAACAGACCAAAAGAGAATGCTATCCCGAAAGTGAGGCATTTAAGATGTATGAAGATTCAGTTAAAGTAAAACTGCAAGCGTTATTAGATATAACAACAGTTAGGTTACTAAAATCATTAGAAATAAAAAAAAGTGAGGCAACGGAGGAAAACTGAGCTATGTTGTCGAAATATGTTTGTGACGGAGCATCAGAGCAGTCTGAGTACAGCATGAAATTTCAAAATGAAAACAATCAAGACAGTAGTATATTTATTTTCAACCTGATACCCATTAAAATTAGTTCTGGAACATATACAGTGTAGCAAAACTCCTTCGTCGACTAGGTTTTGCCGACCGATTCAGTTTTATCTTTCCAAAAGAAAGTGTGGTATTAGTGAAGACCGTTAAAGGCGAGATTGATAAAGGATTCTCAGAAGTAAAGCCCACAGCATATAAGGATTTTACAATTAAGTTAATGAATCGCACTGTCAAAATTATAGCGTAATTATATACAGTAGAACAACTTGAAAAGGATGCAGACTTTTGGGTTGAATTTTCTCGGTCCAGAAATCGAATTCTGATTTAAATTATGGTGCTGAAAAACAAAGGCAGTAAACCAGTTATGACGTCACTACGACATGACATAAGGACATGCTTGTTTTTTGGCCAAAAAAATTCAGTCTAAAAGCCTGCGAGTCCCTTTCATGTTTTTCCACTATTATACATATATAGGTACGTGTACCTATACCTGTATTGTTATTACTTTATTATTTTGACATATTTGGTTATTTATGTTGAGTGCAATGTTTTTATTTTTTTTTAAGATGTTTCATCTGCAATGCGACCCCTACGGAAATGAACCAACTCGACAAAGTAAGAAACAAAGTAGTCAACGAAAGTAACTATTGTTATGGCTTATCTTCGCTGCATGCTTGGATAAGATGCTATGCAAAAACGACTTCGCCAAGAAAAAAAAACTTCAAATTCAATACGACTTCAGAACTAAGACTGGGTTATTAATAGATGTAGTCAAACAAGGCAGGGGAACAACCAATACAGGAAGCACAGCCCGAAAAATTTTCAGCGATCCTACCCTTACTGCTGAAATAAGAGAACTTGATGAAAATCTTATTTTCCGTTTTACTGTTATATTAAAGTCAATTGCTTCTGGAAAGAAAATTGATTGTGAAAAGTTTTCAGCGTATTGTAAAGAAATAGTTATTCGTTAAGTACAGTTGTATGGCTTCAACTGTACACAAAATTCTCGTTCATGGAGGAGATATTATTAAACATGCATTAGTAACTATTGGCCAATTGAGCGAGGAAGCTCAAAAAGCAAACCATAAATTATTTAGGTCCTATCGCTTGAACCACTCGAGAAAAACATCGAAAATATCAGATAATGAGGATGTTTTATTAATTTTCTTCTTGCTTTGGATCCAATAGTTAGTAGATATCGATTTAAAATATCTTCCACGCAGGTGATTTACCACCAGATGTTTTAGACTTATTAGATTTATCAGATATTGATTAATTTAGTTTTAGTGTTTTAGGCCGAGCAATTAATCATTACAATTGTTATTATAGAATAATATAAAACTAAATAAATGCACAGTTCTACCTTTGTTACTAACCAGGTTTATCATTAAACCTATCAAACATTTGATATTTTTTGAATCACCTGTATGTATAGATATTTTTCGGGTATATATTTATTATCACCTAGTTTTAAGCTAAAAACGTTTTAACGAACGAACTACCAATTTCCCAAGTTACATTTGAATTTTAAATGACTCCATTTACTACCTATGGATTTGCAATAGATGGACACCCTGTATATTTTAAAATTTTTATATATCTTTACTACACACTAATTCTTGACTATCACTTTATCATCCTATCAACTGCACAGTTCTACCTTTGTTACTAAACAAGTTTATTCTTAAAGCTATTAAAAATTGGACATTTATTGAATATCCTCTGTATGTATATTTTTCAGATCTTTATTTATTTTCATCTGCTCTTAGGCTAAAAACGTTTTAGTGAACGAACTATCAATTTTCCAAGTTATATTTGAATTCTAAATATTCGCTGTATTTATTATCCATTGAATTTCAATAGATGTACATCCTGTATATTTTAAAAAATGTATTTCTTTACTACACATTATTCCGTTACTATCACTTTCCCACCCTACCAAATTTCATCAACTTCGGGTAAATGGTACTCAAGATATTAGAACATGTCATAAAAAATCCCCATTTCGTTCCATAGTGCGCCGCCGCACAGTGTAACATCTAGATCGTGGAGGTGGACATTAACAGAGACTATGACTATGACATTAGTAATATGTAAAATTGGTATTTTTTTCGTTTTGCTAATTATGAATTATGTTTACGATATTAGACAAACATTACATAACACGGCCACAAATGTGATTTGTTAAAAAAGGGGTTCAAGTTCAACACAATATTCTGTATAGGAAAAAATACGAATTAGAGCAATTACCTATGTTATACTACAAATAAGGGTAAATTCACCCTCCATTTTTAAATATATGATAGTTTTAAAGTGAGAACTATAAGAAACATTTTTAATTTTTTGAAATAAATTAGCAAATAAAAAATGTTTGTTTAAAAATGGCAGCATTATTTTAATAAAAACAAGTATATAAAAATTATATTGTCACACCTCACATCATTAATAAAAGTTTAAAATTTATGCTCTCACTAAGAAAAGCTAGAATGTATTTTTTTAACAGTTTGACACCAGACTTATTTAACATTTTTTTGAATGCCACACAAGTCATAATTTTTATCTAATAAGTCATCTTAAACTGTGACAACTAGAAACTATGCAATTACTAAATTTTATATTATTGAAATAAGTAAAAAAAGTTTTAAGGTATAAAAAGTTTTATTCCTGGATCGGATTCATGTGGTTACAGATTGTTGGGCAGTAGATATACTAGAATATTTAATTTGCTTACGCATATGTAATTTTTTTGAAGGTCAACTTTAAGACAACCATTAAAAACATTGCAGGCGCTAATAAAAAACTCTAATGAGAGTTTCTGAAAAAAAAAATGAGTTTTTTAAGGGCAGAATGTTGAAACAGAACCATTTTCTCAAATTAAAAATATTTCATGCTCGACAACATTAGGAGACATTCAAAAAGAAGTTTTAAAAATGACTATAAATTTCGTTAGTCTCTTCAGACCACGACTTCTACCCCTTCGGGGCCATAGCAATAGGCTCTTTCGAGCCTTGGAGCCTTCGAGCGCTCCACTTGGGCCTAGGCCCGCCTGCATCTGCGGAGGCTCACGGTAGTAGCGCTACGTCACTGTAGGTATTATACTTGAATAAATTGGCGGATTGGGCTATCCGAAACAACGATTTGCGATATTTCGCATCCGGCAGGAACTACCTGACGAAAGGATCCTGTCAGTAGACTCGGTCGATTCCTGCATATTGTCCAATCTATCTGTGCGGATTCCTGCCCGTTTGGGTTATAGGATATAGATCTGTAAGTCTACACCCTGCTGGAATGTGGTTTTCAAGAATATTTCGGGCTCGTGCCAAAGCTGGGTTTTCAACATTTTCCGTGCACGTCATCACGTCCATTGTATCGACATAGACAAAAATAGTCAAGTTCAAAGTAATGATGGCGGTCGACCTAAGCATCGTGATGTGTGAGCAATGAGTTTTAATAATTGATTTGTAGTTTTACTAATGACTATGTACTTGAGTAACTTGGAATAACTATAACTAAACTAAAAACTAACACTTTGTTCGAAGATTTATTAGCAAAAAAGAGTAAGTGTGGGGAGTTTAGATCAGACTACGAATCACGAATCATGACGAATGCAGCCATTACGCGTACAGGGTTGCATCGGCGACGCCAGGTTTTTCTGTTAGGGGAGGGGCAGACTGGGCCAGAAAAATTTAAGGGGGAACCCGTTTTTTACATTACTGCTTTGGTACCCCATTTAATACATGTACCCCAAAAACGCATTATATTGTAATTAATATCGAGGTGATAAAAAGCAGAGATATTAATAAAGAAAAAAAGTTATTTTTTAATAGCTTTAATTATATCGAAAAAATATATCAAAACATCATAACATACAAAATGTATTGAAGTAATAACCTAAAGCAGTAAAATTCTTCTGTTATTATGATTTTTAGCACAAGTATCAACCAGATTGTCCAGATCAATATTTTTAATTCGATCTTTTTCTATGCTTAAAATAGATATAGCAGAAAGCCTTTCATTAAGCATTGTAGTTCTTGTATAAGTCTTAACTCTACTTAGACAAGAGAATGATCTTTCTGGAGAAGCAGTTGAAGCGGGTATTGTCATAGCGATTTTTGTTAATACATAGATATATTCAAAAGCTGGATAATATTCTTCTAGCAGTTTTAATAATTCTCTCATTGTTTTAATTTCCGTTCCGTTTTGGTAATTAATCTTTTCAAAAGTATACATTCAGCTTTTAACGTTTCTTCGTCCCAACCTGAGCATATATTATTATAGGAATAAGCAATAAGTAAAAGGTCTGATAAATTTAAAAAGTTTTTATGTCCTGGCTGCAATGCACTTTATCCATTAAATAATTTCTTGTTATTTGAGAAACGGTCCTGAAGCTCAGTTAATATTTTATTGGGAAAAAAATTCCAATTTTTAGACCTTGTTTCAAAGTGTCCAATTCACTTTCAACTTCAACTTCTGTAAAAAACATATTGAAACGGGCAGGACGTTTGGGTGCAGCTTCTGAAGTGTCTCCAGTTACCATCCATAGTTTGTCTACACTCTTTCCCAAATGTCATCCCAATATGACCTTTGGCCTGTCATTAATTGTAGTTGCTGAAGAGTCTCTTCTACCAAAATATTTGCAAGAGCATAGTCCATAGCTTTTGATTGCAGATAGTCAGATAAAGAAGATATTATGCTAAGAATGTCTTTAAAACAACCTATGTAAGTTATAAATGTTTTGGTTAAGGAATGTAGCAATCCTTTGGCCTCCAGCCCCCTGTCAGTATTGCGAGAAGACGCTAAATATAATTTAACATACAAAGATTCAAATGTATCTTCAAGCACGCTATACATTTTGTACTGAATTGACCACCTTGTCTGTTGAAGCCGTTTTAATTCTTTTGGTTCCTTGTGAGGATAAATTCTTTTTTGTACATTTAGAAATTCCGTGTGTATAGATGAATGGCTCATAAAAACATACAACTGTTCTGCCATATTAAAAAATTGAGAGAACTCTGAAATACCTTTACAACAGTCTACCATAACCAAGTTTAGGACATGATTGTAGCAGTGAATGTAAACTGCATTGGGAACTTCTTCTTTAAACAATGCTTGAACACCTTTTAAGATCACCACTCATTACACTCGCACCATCGTATGCTTGTCCTATACAGTTTTCCAAGAAAATCCCGTTTTTTAATAAGGTCTTTTTTATTGTAGTAAATAGAGAGTGTGCATCTAGCTTTTCACAATGCATAAATCCCAAAAATATTTCCTTTATTTCTGACTTATAGATGTATCTAACAATTAATGACATTTGTTCTTTTTTGATAAATCTTTGGTTTCGTCGGCTAAGACTTTTAGCTTCGGCAATTTCATTTCTTGCAGATTGCAGAATTTCATTAGAAAGTATTTCTACTAACTCATTTTGAATAATTAAGTGGAGGTATTTCGCATTAGCCGCAGCACTTGAGAACGAACTGCGTTAATTCTAGAAAGTTTCCTTTATTTGTACTCTTCCTGTATTCATCTTGTCCTCTTTGCGCAATTTCTAATTTACAAGTTATAGAAGAATTTCGGCCAATGTTTTGATGTATTACCGATTTTCTTCAATAAGTCCATTGTTTTTATTTTTAGTTAAATTTTTTACACCACCGACAGAACTAGAGCTTTTAAACTCCTTATATTTCAACAAACATTCTTTGTGAGCTAACGAGTTGTCATGTGCAGTAAGTCCGCAATTAGATTCCATAGCTTTTTTCCGTTTATTATAACCAATGATAAGAGATTTTTACATCTGCCTTGCAAAAAATATACAATTAAACAAAAGGCTTTGTCTTCTATCGCTGAATATTCGAGCCAAGAAAATGTTTTATACCAGTTTTTGTTAAACGCCCTAAAACGGTCTCCTATTTTTGTTATTGGGTATTCACCTAAAATCGGTTGTGAAGGCATATCATAAGGAGTTTTCGATAAATCACAGGGGAAAGAAAATAGGATCCAGTTATTTTGGTCTACATTGCAACTTGACGTCGATGGTTCGTTGATACATTTACTTGATCTATCCACAATTTCAGTAGCATTTTTATCTAGTTTTTTTCCTCAATAACCTCATCATTTTCTATTTTTCTTTTCTTGCTTTCCGTTGATATAACTGTTGTTGAAAAATAATTTTTTATTGACGCTTTACTGGTCATTTTTGGTCTTTTTTTTATTTTATTATATACTCGAGGTTACATAAAGCACTTGTTAAAATACGTCTAAACGGGGCCACCTAATCGAATGATCGAGCGGTTCGGATTACTTTTTTGGGGATTTCTAGTATGTCGGCCTCGGCCGGCACCGAGCTGTCCACATAAATTAAACATTTTTTACAAGATTAGTAAAATCTATGACAAGCTGTCTTAATAATAATTATGTAAATAAAATAGTGTATAATATTAAATTGGGACACTAATTCGAAAAAAATTGAAATTGGTAAGGACAGCTATTTCAAAATAAATATTAAAATTCTCGAATTATTGTTATCATGCATCATGATTTTAATTAATTTTTACCAAATTATTCTAAAATTATTTTTATTTGACTAAATATTCTTATGTGATTAAAAACTACCTAAAAGGGCTTGCCATAAAATCGGCATTTAAAAAATCCCCTTTCAGTGTTTTTGTGTAGGATGGAAAACTTTGTAACCATAAAAGGAAGAAGAATGAGCTTGAAATATGTATAGCTGCATATAGAAAACTTTGAAGGTAGTTTATTTTAGATAATTTGTGCATGTGTATTTTTTGTAAATAGTCCTAAAGACTCATTTATACTCATGTATTTGGCCCGAAACTTCTCTGGCCCAAACAGTTAATACCCCTAAAAGATATTTGCCCGAACCTACACATTGGAATGCGTGGAATTCGTAGTTGGCCTTAAACGTCGAAATACATAAACATGCACGCCAATGACGTGAGAAACTTCTGTCACTGTTGCCAAAGCGCATTATTGTTCAGATGAAGTACATATTTCCCACAATATTAGTAATATTGTGATTTTTTATTTAAGTTTGATAACATGTTATTAATATTCCTAAAGAGTAAGTTTTAAATCGTTCTCAAAGAATTACCTAGTTTATAAAAATAGGAAATAGCTACGTATTAATGCTACTGCGACCCTACCAGTGTTAGAATACAATAAAATAAGTTTTACTAACATGATGAAAAATGCCTGTAAATTGTTAGTTGGTGCGGTTGTGAAACGTGCAGAAATAATATGCAAGCTTTTACTGTGTTACCGATACTTTCTGAATTCTCAGTTTTTCGTTCATTCAAATGCGATTCAAGAACGAGATTACTAGAAATTTAGAGTCAGCAATTTAAAGGGACAATCGATATTAGGACACCACAAAGTATATTTTAATGCACAAATTACATATTGGTAAGTCACCTAGATTCTTTTTGTGTGTATACATCTATTTTCTTAAATGTTCCTCATCGGATTTTCTACAATATATCGGTTTTTTAATGTATATTGCACACTAAATGTTAGTTAAAAGAAAAACCTCGACAAAAACATTTGTGGTGAACATGATTATGATATATGTGTTTGCGTTTTTAGGAAAACCAAGTAAATTCATGGATGTATCATCCACAGAAGGCTCCATCTTGGCAAATCGGAGTATCAATCTTAGACAACATTAAAAAATGAAAATCAACTTTGCATATAAAATTATGAGTAGACAAACCATTGAGGAATGGTTCCATGATCCATCTGAGAATAAATATAGAACTGTTGAGGTAATTCATCGTCAAAATAATTGGATATTTTAATAATAATGAGGCATTTTTTCCCTTTCAAAATATTTTCTTCTTACAAAGGTAACTTTTAGAAAAATGTGTTAAATAGGTAGCTAAATAAAGTGCTTTGAAGATTTATTTCACATGAAGGGTCAAAGTCAAAGTTAAAAATCGCTTTATTTGTTATAAAGAGTAAATTCTTGTAAATAAGCTTCCATACAATTACAAGTCATTCAACTAATATGGTCTAAATTACACGTACATAAATAGTACAATAAACAATATTTAAATACCTAATTAACACTAAGAATACTTTTATAAAAACAGTTAAAATGACAATATACAATAAAATTGACTATTGAAAATTGGTATTACAGAACTCTTGCAAAGTAATTTATGGTCAATAGCCGAAGTGAAAAATTGCTTTATTTGTTATAAAGAGTAGGTAAACTCTTGTAAACAAGCATATCTATAAAAAATACAATACATTAATATGGCTAAAATTAGATATACAGAAATAAAATAGTATACAATATTCAAATAACTAAATCACACTAATAATATTTTTATAAAAACAGGAAATGACAATGTACAATAACCATGATAATCACAGGTTGGTGTCGTAAAACTCTTGTAAACTATAAAAAGTTTTTATTAATAAAACCTTTTTTAATGATTTTCTAAATAATTTAATTGTCATTATTTGTTTGATATGTGGTGGAATGTGGTTATACATCTTAAGTCCCTCAAAGAAGATAGAAGATCCATATACTTATCATTTTTAAAAAGATAACTATTACTCACCTACAAGGCCGTGCTTACTCTACTCTTGGCCTGGGACTAAATTTATTTGGGTCTCTTTTTTTAAAAATGGCAACCCATTTTGTTAATGTTTACAAAATTTTGATGTTGGAAAACCCCTCGGAAAACCCTAAGATATTTTGTTGTTCTCTATTTCTTCAATGATTTAAATGAACAGTTCATTCATACTAGGCTCTACACATAAGCAAGGAGTAATTTTTATGTAAAAGTTAAAATAATCATCTGGGGAACAGAATTTTCTTTCAATAAGAATTTTTTGGTTTACTTTTATGCTTTGAATACATTTTATATTTAATGGTAACATATAATTTTATACATCCAACTAGAGGACCCTTATGAAATAAAGAAATTTGGTGAAGTGGGATAACCAAATCATTCCTACCCCTGTGTTGATATTATTGGAGATATCCCTCTTTCTAGAAATTAAGTTTCCATTGTTTAAAAAATACATTATTTATACACTTAACTAAAGCATTTTGCAAAGAGTTGATACTGTTGAAGACTTGGGAGTGCTATTCAATTCCAAATTTAGTTTTGCCAAACACATCGATGATATAATGAATAGGGCAAAAAAAGTATTAGGCTTTATTTTAAGATATCTTTGACATTTTAACAATGTGTATGTTCTGATAGTATTTTGTGCCGTGCCATCTGGACTTGTGTAATTTATTTAAAATTCTTAACAATTTTATTAATCAACGAGACAATTATTTCAGGCTAAGTTCCACAGAACTACCTATATATATATATATATATATATATATATATATATATATATATATATATATATATGTATATATTATATCCGTTTATAGCCACGTGTAGGCAATGACCGGTATCGGTTATAGCAATATCAACATTTCAAGGAATGCATTGTAAGCAGCACCATCGAGTTGCAATTCCCACAGCTGGAAGGTGCCTCATCAGCATTTTAAAACATATAAAACGCTCTGAATTGTAGATATTAGTTAGTTCATCTTATATACCGTTTTTACGCCAGTTTAAGTTTCGATATTGTATAGTAATTTCAAGTTAAATAATACATTTTTTAAAAAGTCGGCAGAACAAGAAAGACCTAACTGTTGACGGCGGATTCAATTCCTTAACGAAGAAAAGAACCACTTTTAAGGCGTCTTCACTCGAAGATACCTGCGGAAGGAACACCTGCTAACGTAAGTGACATTGAATTATCCCGTTTAAGTGTTGTATCTTATTTTTATTCTGTTTCTGTTCGATTTTCTATACGTGATTTTTCTACATACACCCCGATTTTAGTTTTATGAATTTAAAAAGAAAGGTGAATTTTATATGCTAATTGTCTTTCTCCAAAACTTGCCTAATATTTTGTTTTCCCACAATTTATATTTTGAAAATTAAAAACAAATATTATTTAGCAAAATGCCTGAGACACGTTCCCAACAAGCTCAACAAACCCAACAAGCTCAGCCACCTAACCAGCAACCGATACAAGGTGCCGAGGTAGAAATTGAGAAAATGAAAAACTTACAGGCCTTCCGAAATATTTTCTATAGTGCCTGATTTTGAAGGCGATCAAATCTCCTTGGGTACCTTTTTAAACACGTGCGATTCTGCTAATCAAATGGCAACAACTGACCAAAAACTGTTATTAACGATTCACATTAAAAACAAACTTAAAGGTAGAGCAGCGCAATTAGTAAATTCAAGAAACCCTGCAACATATAGCGAGATTAAACAACTCTTAAACCTTCATTTTGGCGACTCGAGGGACCTATCGTCTCTTACACAAAACCTTCAAAGACTCCGCCAACTACCTGGCGAGTCCGCCTTACATTTTACAATCGCTTACAGGTTTTGAATGCAAAAATGTTTTCAAGTATTCAGAAAGCTTCCAACCTAAGTAATGATCAAAAAGCTGCCCAAAGCAAACTAATTGACACAATGAGCCTAAATACTCTTTTAACTGGACTAGAACCTCACCTAGACCAAATTATTCGTGCAGGTAATCCAAGAGATCTTTTAGAAGCTCACTCCCGCATTAGGCGTGAACAACAGCTCTCATATTTCGAAACTCAAAAAATAAATAAACAAATTTCTCCGAAACCTCCCCAACTAATTAGGAAACAGTTACCACAAGTTATAAAATGTCTAAAATGTGGACGCAACGGCCACACGCGGCAGAATGCCGTTCCCAATCAATGTCTCATCCTAGTTATTCTTCAAAATAATGGTAACATAAATTATCAAAGGCAGTTTCCTTCTTCTAGCCAAGTGACTCATTTTTCACAGCAAAATAGACGCAACACATTTTCGTCTCAATATAGACCGCCTGCAGCCACCCAACAAAGTCATGCTGCATCTCGTCCACCTCGAATGCAAAGAAATTCGAATATCTCTCCGAATCAACAAAGAGCTCACCATGTAAATTATTATTACCAATTTTCCGAAGAACCACAATATAACGACGAATATTCTCAAGATAATAGCAACTTGGAATACCAAGAATATTATACTGAAAACGACCAAACACAATTCGAACAATTTGACAACTCAGATTTCCAAAATTTTCTACCTCCTCTTTACAAAAGCCATCCTCCGGAGATTACTACCCAATCGATCAATCCATCAATCAATCGGTGTCGGAACTGCAGAGTCAGATTCAGACAATGAATTTAGACGATTTGGACCCCAATGTGAATTTGCCCTTTTGAAATAGGTAACCCACACAAGGTATACATTTATAACTTAGATATCGATTTTGATCGAATTTTAGGACTTGATTTTACTTTATGAGTGTATAATTGATCTTAAATCAAAAAATTTAATAAAGAACTTTAAAACGATTCCGTTGCATAAAGTGGGGGCTATTACAACAAAAAAAAATGTCAATAAAAACGAGATAAACAACAAAATTTCTATTGACGCTCGCACAGAAAAATTTTTTAAATTAACATGTAACCTAAAAAATACAGACGCTCTATTAATGTCTCAAGAAAAAGAAAAAGTTCGTTTACCAAATGCTATTGTACATGTTAACGAAAGCGGTGAATTTATGACTTCTATTTTAAATGTCCGATCTTTCTATCGAACCATTTACCCCTAATGGTGTTGTCCTAAACTTAAACACCCAAGATAATTATGAAGCCGGTCAAATCGACAAAATACAGATAATTCGAAATGAGTTAAGAACCGAGCACCTTAATTCCGAAAAAAGGGAAATGATCACAAATTTCTGTCTAGAATACTCTGACATATTTTACATCGAAGGTGATAAACTAACTTTCACCAATGAAATCAAGCAAGTTATAGAAACTAATAATGCAAAGCCCGTTTTCACAAAATCTTATAGGTATCCTCAGGTACATAAAGAGGAAGTGAAAACACAGATGGGAAAGATGTTAGATCAGGGAATTATACGGCCTTCCATTTCACCACCGTGGTCCTCACCTGTATGGGTGGTACCCAAAAATCTTGATGCGTCCGGGAAACAAAAATGGCATGTAGTTATTGTCTACAGAAAGTTCAATGAGCTCAGTATTGATGATAAATATTCTCTACCAAACATTTCAGATCTTTTGGACCAACTTGGTAAATGTCAATATTTTTCCATGCTTGATCTCGCGTCCGGCTTTCATCAAATTGAAATCAATCCCGATGACGTACCAAAGACAGCATTTTCAGTTCACAACGGACACTATGAATTTGTCCGCATGCCATTCGGTCTGAAGAATACCCCGTCCACGTTTCAACGCGTCATGGACAACATTCTCTTGGGCACTCTAAACGAGCGTTGCCTTGTATATATGGACGACATAATCGTCTACTCGCCCACCATACATGAGCATATAGACCGACTAAAAGAAGTCTTTAAGCGTCTCCGAAACGCAAACCTAAAAATTCAACCAGATAAGTGCGAGTTTTTAAGGAAAGAAGTTGCCTATCTGGGACACCTCGTCACCAAAGATGGTGTTAAACCTAACCCTTCAAAATTGGAATACATTCAAAATTTCCCAGAATCAAAAAACGCAAAGGACATTAAATCTTTTCTGGGATTAGCGGTTTATTACCGCCGATTCATTTTAAACTTTGCAAAAGTATCCAAGCCATTAACTAAACTCCTCAAAAAGGACATCCCATTCTTCTTTGATTCTGAATGTAAAAGTGCATTTCAAGAATTAAAAAAAGCCCTAATTTCAGACCCCATTCTAATCTACCCTAATATTGAAGAAACTTTCGTCCTTACCACAGACGCAAGGGCATTTGCAATAGGCGCTGTGCTGTCCCAAGACCAGTCGGAAAAGATCTCCCAATAGCATTTGCATCCAGAACACTCTGTAGTGCAGAAACTAAATATTCCACCATCGAAAGGGAGCTACTAGCAATTGTATGGGCAGTAAAGCATTTCTGCCCTTATCTTTTTGGACGAAAGTTTACGCTTATTACGGACCACAGGCTATTAACATGGTTGTTTTCAATTAAACATCCCGGAAGCAGACTTGCGCGATGGCGTCTAAAATTAGAAGAATACAACTATAAAATAGAACATAAACCGGGCCAAATAAACAAAAATGCAGATGCTCGATCGCGAATAAAAATTAATTATTTCCAAGAATGCGCAAATGTCCGATCAAAATTCCCCATTTAAAATAATAGTGAAAACGAAAATCAAAACCAGCCAGAGTCCAATGACGTCGAGATAGACGACGAGTACATTACACAGGAATACAAGTTTGTAGACCTGTACCAAACCAAATCAATAATTGACTATTCCAAGGTCGAATTTTCAAATTCACAGCTTTTAGATAAATCACATAAACTAATTATTACCTTTTTCTGGCAAAATAAACTAGAAGAAATGCATTACAAAATAATCGAAGATATTTTCGAAGAAAGCGTTCATTTTGAAAACATGAGCGTTAACACTGTCTCTAGCAAAACCGGGAGAGATAGAAAATGCTTTATTATCCCAATACCATTTGATCCGGAAATTGTAGCCCAACACTTGTTCTATGTCCTATTTAAGGCCCAAAATGAATTCGACCCTTCCAAAACGTATTACGTGGAAAATAACCTAGCACTGCCTATCCTCGAAATTTTCTAATTCATTTTCGCCGACAAACAATAAAACTTAAAATCTGCCAAAACGTTGTAAAAACCCCAGACGCCGACGAAATACCCCAAATTTTAGAACACTACCATTCGGGTAAAACTAATGTGCATAGGGGAATTAACGAGAAAGTCAGGCGCATAAGAGAAAAGTACAATTGGCTGAATTTAACAAAAAATGTCGAAAAATTAATAAAAGGGTGCGAAATATGCCAAAAGGAAAAAATATGCCGAAAAAACCTAAGTACGCCTCTCGTCATAACGGAAACTCCGAAAACCCCATTTGGAATGATAAACATTGACATTAATATTTTTCCAACACTTCGGTACACCCCTAAGAATACATTGCGACTATGGGCGCGAATTTGACAACTCATTATTCAAAGATTTTTGTGAACTATTTAACATAAAATTAACTTTCTCTAGTGTCAATCACCCCAAGTCTAACGGGTCCATTAAAAGGTTCCATAAAACCTTATCAGAAATGATTAGAGCAAATATAGCCGAAAACCCAAAAGAACATCCCTTTAATGTTTTACCCTACGCGGCGATCTGCTACAACAATACGAAAAATAAAACTTATGGGTTTACACCGTTTGAACTTATTTTTGGTCACACGTCAAGTAGACCACCCGAAACTTTATACAATCAGGAAAAATTAATATCAAAATACGTAAGAGACATTAATAACCGTATGGAATATTTTTACAAAATCGCTAGGGCAAAAACACAACGACAAAAAAAAAAGCAAAAGTCAGGTTTGACGAACACGTAACTAGTATCCCTGAATACAAAGTCTGAAATAAAGTGTATGTTAAAGAGTCACAAATAAAATCTAAAGCCGAAAACATATTTAATGGCTCTTGAAATTACAGAAGTTTTTCAAAATTCCGCTATCCTTCTTAATCCTCGAACAAATCAATCAACTAAAGTCAACTTCGATAAGCTAAAACCCTACTTTGAATAAGTATTCTTCTTCTTTACAGATTCCTCGGGCTCCTATCGGTAGGCCTGACCCAATTTTCGATTACACCTATCAACAACACACTCGGAATCTTCTTCCACGAAGAAGGTTCTGTCAAAATGTTAAACGACAAATGGACACTCTTCGTGTATAACGATCTTTCTTACATAAAGGAAGCTATCGCGAATAATGATAAGATCCTAGAAAGATTATTATATGGCTCTGTAGACGTTGACTCGCCCAGAATGTTATCTTTCAAATCCGAAATACAAACTCATGTCAGCCTGCCTAATCAAATATTCGAGACTGTCAATTTAAAATACAAAGAAATAATCGCGGATACGAAAAAATATAGTTACAGGGAGAAGCGCGGAATATTCAACGGTATAGGCACTGTCTGAAAATCCATAACTAGAAACCTCGATGCTTCCGACGGTAAGTACTTCAATGAATGCATTGATAAAGTCTCTCAAGACGAAAGACATATCGAAAATCTCCTCAAAAATCAGATATCGGTTACTACCTGAGTAATAAAAACCTTTAACACGACAATACAAATAGACGAATAAACATTTAACCTGGACATAAACGAAATCCACAAATCGATAATGGACATTTCCGACGACCTCGCATTTTACTATGCCCAGATAAGAACTCTAGATTTATGTGAATCATTAATGGAGAGTTATTCTTTTATAGAAAATTTTCTTAACGACGCTCTGAACGCGATATCATTCGCTAGGCTAAATATCTTGCACCTTGCATCTTGCACAGTTCAATAATAACCCCGGGGGATCTGATTAGTTCCCTTCAAGAAATTTCACAATCTCTCAGAAAAAATAATCTTCCTCTACCTGTATACTCTTCAACGCTTACCCAGTACGTTGAGATTATCGAGCTTGAAGCATATCAATCTGATACTAAAGTAGTGTTTATTCTAAAAATACCCTTAGTAAACCCTGAAAGCTATACTCTGTATCACCTCTATCCAATACCCATATTAGATAATCGAACAGAATTTCATCATATAATCCCTACAACCTAAAAATATATTACGCGGGACAATGATTCAATGTTATATATTTCATTTCAAAACCTGGGAAGCTGCAAATCACTAAGACGAGGCCAAAAGATCTGCTCAGATGTTCTACCTTACCCGATAGACAGTGAAGCGATTTGCGAAGCTCAGCTACTTAGAGGACCAAACCATTTACCCAAAGACGTGCCAGGTATCTCTTCTTCTTGCAAAGGGATACAACGTTAAGGACATCGACCAAAACTTCTGGTTGATTACAGTGTCAGACCCACTGCCAGTTACAATAAAGTGTGAAGGAAAAGTGGTCAGGATAAGTATCATCAATGTCAATTCCCTTCTTAGACTTTAGCCATATTGTAATGCCTTTATAGGAAGCACAAGAGTTCACGCCAAAACACTCATTGATAAGTATCAAAAGGTTACTTATAAAAGCCACCCAGTGATAATCCCATACAAGTGCTGCCAACATATTTCATCGAAGCTTTACATTCCAGACCTTAAACCTCTAAAACTGAACAAGATAGACGTAGAAGATCTCAATATTGCCCAGCACAAATTGGACCAATACTGCGAAGAACTAGACAAGTTAATCAATCAACCTTTTGTCTATAAACATCTGTCATAGTTCACGATCGTCACGATAGTTCATCTAGTCCGTCTGCTCGTCTTGTACATAATGTGTAAGTGTCGCCGTAAAAGACTACCCATCATCACCATGGCTCCATTAAATGATGGTTCACCACCTCCGCCTAGACCACAACAGCGAAAGACAGTCAAACTCAGACTAAATAGCATTCTTGCGAGAAGACGGCCAGCCATCCACCCTCAAACCCAAGAAGAAGAAGACGAAGACGAAATATAATGATCTTACAAAAGTTTACACAGGGTGTTAACTTTTGACCAAAAGGGGGAGTTATTATATCCGTTTATAGCCACGTGTAGGCATTGACCTTCGGTCACACGGTATCAATTTCAACATTTCAAGAAATGCATTGTAAGCAGTACCTTCGAGTTGCAATTCCCACAGCTGGAAGGTGCCGCATCAGCATTTTAAAACATATAAAACGCTCTGAATTGTAGATATTAGTTAGTTCATATTATATACCGTTTTTATGCCAGTTTAAGTTTCGATATTGTATAAAGTAATTTCAAAGTTAAATAATAAATTTTTGAATTAATAGTGTAACATATATGTATATATTTATTTATAATATGCTTGTTTTATATTTTGATAGGTTGCACTTTGACTTTGTAATTTGTTAAGTCTAGCAAACATTGTTTCTTATAAAAACAGAAAAAAAATACACAAACAAAAAGGAAGTGTTATGATAATTAAAATAATTTAAATTTTCCTCTACACTCTACAAGGTTGTCTTTGAGAGATGCATTAGAATTTATTTATGGCACAAATCTGCCGTCCGAAGCAAAAAGGCGGCAAGTGACAGAATCATATTTTCGAGAAAAAAGCCGAAAACTTTTGCGCATTGTCCCGCTTTACCAATAAAAATTTTATTTATTTTTTTGATGGAGGATGTTATAGTAAAAATAACTTTATTTATTTATATATAAATTTAGCATATATTTAACATTTTTATGGAAAAAATGTCGGTTAATTCCTTTTTGCTTCATATTCTTATCATACTACGAATATAAGTGGAAATTAAAAGGCGGTAAGTAACATGCATGCCGCCTTTTTATTTAAAGTCTTTTGATATGCCGCTATATCCCGTTAATGTATCGTGGTTTTTTTTAACCAGTATTAAAATTGTATTCTACAAGTATATTTAGGTACAAATTTTTTTTTTTTTATAAGGAAAGATCATATTTATTAATTCTATTTAGTTTTATAAAAAACAAATGTTAATTTTTATTTTATTAGTAATTTAAAGTATGCATGTCGACCCCTTAATTTTGCCCTAATATTATTATTGCAACTTATTAAATTATTGCTTTACTACAATATTATTTGTATTATATATAATAAAAAATATAGAAAAAAAATAAATAAAAATACGTTATATTTCATATTATTTATTAAAAATAAAGCTATACAAAACGTAAAGATTGGCTAATATTATTGCAACTTAATTAATACATTATTGCGTTATAAGAATACTATTTAAATCACTCTTAAAAACGAAAAATAAATAATTATATATTGCATTACAAAATCTTTTAAAAATAGTTATCACCACAAAACTTAAAGCATTAAGTATTTGTATATTTATTTAAAAAATACAATAAATAATAATAAATAAATTAAAAAAATAAGGTAATGATAAAAAAATAATTTAATAAAATCTAATCAAAAGATTGATCCAGATCATTTACGGGTCGTTCATTAAGATTCATCCAGAATAATTGGCGAGTTTCGTCCATTAAGTGACACAAATTTTTAATAATTGCCTGTTTTTTTCTGAGGCGATATACCTCTTGCCTCCTTATATTGCTGCGGCAGAGGAATACCATTTTTAATTGAATTAACTTTTAAAAAATCTAGTTCATAGGCAGTTTCAACTTTAAAGTCTGTCCAATATTTTAAATTATATGAGCCTCTGATAGCAGTTACTTTTACCATATTATTTAAATAAGGTCTAGGCACAATTTTTTTAATTTTTGCTTGAGAACTAAGATCTTGCCAAAAGTAAAAATCGCTTGTACTAAGTTGATTAACAACAACATTTCCAGAATTGGCTGCCATCACAGATTTTGTAAAATCATCAAAATCAGCGATTTTTTTGTGCTTCATAGATAGCTCCACCTGGTAGTGGAAGCTATCTGCACTCATAAATGTGTGACCCGGTTCAAAATACTTTATAGTAATTTCTTCGCATTTTACTTCTGGCGAATTCACTATATATACTAAAAATGAAAACAAACACCAGTTCTTGTTTTGTGACGAGCAGTTGTCAAGCCACAAAGTTACGATTCTCGTATCTCTATTTGTTAAAAAAAACTATAAAATGAGCTGACTATTTCTTCTTTTTTTCTGCCGGCTACACCCTGGTGCCACAGTGCAGCAAGTGGCTTACGTTGAGATGTCGTTTGTCCAATCGGAACGAAACTTTCGTTAAAAGCTATAATTCTAGGTGTGAACAAGACAATTTTAAATTCTTCCATTCTAGGAAGCATAATAACTTTTTGAAGATCTGCTGAATAACATAGTTCATCATCATCTCTTGAGGAATTAGCATCAATCTTATACATTTCCCTGGAAATGTTATATTTATATTTGTGGCTTGTATATTGTTGGCATACTTGACATTCATCACAAATATTCTCCTCTGAGTGACCATGGTTTTGAAATTTAGCACATTCTTCATGACCTAACCTAGTAAAAGATATATTCATTTCTATAAGTACTCTTCTATAGAGATCGCTAGATAATTGATGGTCGGGATTTTTTCCTTAAAATCTTGGAACATGGCAATGACAGAAATGTCACTTGGTAAGTATAGACGGTTGGGTGCGTGTTCCCTCCGGTAATGGGAAATAGATGGCCTGAATGCTTGAATATGTTTTTTATAATATTTCTATCAATTTTGCGAATTGATGGGTGGCGTCCTGAAACAAATAAAAACGAAAATTTAATTTTTTAATAAATGATGCCTTTTTTTACCAAAATGTTTAGTACGAAAATTATAATAAACTTTAATTTGAAAGTATGAAAGTATCTATCACATTTTTGTTAGTTTTTAGCTGCAAATTAAATGTTTACCTCTTTTATCAACTTGGACCATCGTATATTCGCCACCAGTGTAGTTAACAGCAGCCGATAAAGTATTATGTAAAATTTTATCATTTCCAGGCAAATATCCCAAAGTGCCAAGAAAATATACTTTGCACACTTGGACCTTCATTCCATTTGTGTTTGGCAAAAAGTATTTGTATGTAACATTTCAAGAAGAGTCTTGCTTTTTTCTTCCAACTGCTACTTTCTCTGCATTATTTAAAACGAATACTCTTTGTGATTGCCAAGACAGAGACCAAAATTGTTCATTTATGGATCGCCTTTGGCATTCTTGAATCAAATCTACACATTTTCTTTTGCACTTACATGGGGCTTTTACTTCAAACTTTGTTTTCTTTTCTTCAATTTTTTTCTTTTTTCTTTCAGACAATGGAAGCTCATATGATTTTCTTTTTCTGTCTTTTCCTTTTTTTGTGACGTTTTCCAAAACTGATTCTTTTTCTGGCAGAACAACTTCATCTTTATTATTGAACGTTATGGATAATATATTGTTTTCACCAGGGTCTTCGATCACACCAGTATACGATGCGTATTTTCCTATTTGGGTTACATTTTCCATAACTAATTCTTTTTCTGGCCAAACAACTTCATCTTTATTATTTGACACTATAGATAAAATGCCGTTTATCTCTTTATCAATGTCCATGATACCACCTCATTGATTCGTCTTTTCCATTTTTTTGTGACATTTTCAACATCTAATTCTTTTTCTCGTAAAACAAAATTTTCTTCGTTATTTGAATTTTTGGATGAAATATTGTTTTCATCAGTGTCCAGGATAACACCACTAAATGACGCGTCTTACTTAGGTCCTTGGCATATTCGTCAAGGAAAACAAAATCAGTAATATTCTCAATGTCTACTTTTTCGTTTGGAGAAGTGCAGTTTTTTTCCATTGATGTGTTCAGTGAAAGGTTAAGGTCCACATTTTCTTTATTCTGATGTTCCAATTGACCATTTAGCTCTAAAAGAGGAAACATGTTTTTATTTCCATTAAGTTAGAGATTGGCGTATGTTACTAGAAAGCTTATAGAAAATTATGATAAAAAACTAAAAAGGTTTTTTAAAATGGTCTACAAAGAAATCTTGAACATATGTGTTTGGTTTTTTTTTGGGGGGGGGGCGGCTTTAATCAGGGTCTTCTATTATACTGAAGTAAGCAAGCCATGCTTTCGGGGAATGATGAGCGACGCCGCAATATTAATTTTGATATAACACAATATGGGTCGGAAATATCATTTTATTTTTACCCGATGCATATCACATCTACGCCACTGGTTGAAACTAACACCTCTTCTTTTTACATTTCTTAAAATGACTCTGTTAGGTACATACCTATAATAACATTTCGTAACAATACCTTCAGTTGTTAAAAAACTATGAAATAATATTTTTAATTTTTAAAATATTTTAACACCCTGTATCTTGCGTAAGAGGCATTGCCGACTCATCATCGTGTGCTATATCAAAATTAATATTTCGTTGGGTTGGTTCATTCATAACAAAACCTATAACAGTTACATACCATTTATGGGTAGAGATCCCCTCTCCTCCTCTTTCCTTTTTTTTATAGCTTCTGAAACCATCCTTTTCGCTCGCGCCGACATTTTCTAACAAAACAATTGAATTTAGATTTAATAGGACATTATTATTATAATAAATATATTAAATATTATGTATTTTTGAAAAAGGGGGGATTTTTTTTATTTACGTTATTTTTAAAATTGGTGTAAACTTTTTCTCTAGAATTTCACTGTGCAATCAGATTTTGACACCGACGTTTCAGTTTCTATCAGCCGGTCCACTTTTTTAAATACGGACCTGGAATTTTTATTTAATTTTTTTAAAGACTATGACTGCCAAAATCTAATGATGTATCACTATTAAACGCCTTGTATAATTTTTTAAAAAATATTAAAATATGCAAAAAAAGCGTTTTCTGAAAAACTATAGGTATCTTGTTGTATTGGTTTTTTTCATTCATAATTCATTAGTGACGGATGAGCTATATGAAACACCTTGTACGTATACTAACGGACCGAGCGTGCAATGTTTTTTCAACAACCAAAATATTTAATGTAAATATGATATAAATAATAATTTAATTTAATTTTGTTTTAAATTTATTTCACCACATCATATTATTTTACTTTTTGCTATATGATAATAAACGTATCTGCATAGAAATATTATCACACAGTGTTAAAAAATCACTAAAATCAAATAAGAATACTAGCACAGCACTGAATTACTTTACTAGCAATCACGACATGCGTAAAGACTTCCATGCAAATGAAATATCCGTTAAAATCTTGACAAGATTTCCTGTCAATGCGCATACCGTCTTTTTACTTCATTTTATATTACGTTGCATCTAATGCTCTCGTGGTTAGACAGACAGATATTTGTTAAAAATATCTAAGAATAAAAGCTGTATTCACCAAAATGCCCCCTTTTAATTTAAACATTGCATAATACCGCCTTTTAATCTCAAAAATGGTGTTGTTTTACACTTGCCGCTATTATAAAAAACAAATTTCTCGTCCAAAAAAAATTTTTTACTAATGGGGTATTTTTTTTTAGATAGAGGACACCTTAAATAGTCTAAAAATGCAAAAAACTGAATTTTGCCAAAAATGTCACTTGCCGCCTTTTTGCTTCGGACGGCAGAAATATAATTGAAATTGTAATGTAACTTAAATGCTTTATTGTCTAAGAATTCTTTATTATTAAGCTGATTTAGATATTGAATTAAATTTACTTATATAAGTAAAAATATTAAAGCTCAATTTAGATGTTAAATGAATGGGAAGAGCATTGGTGTGTGATTGTCTTGTATGTTGAATAGAAACATTGTAATTGTTTCTGCATATATATATATATATATATATATATATATGTGAGTGATTACTCGCAGTTGTTAAATAAAACTGACTTAAAAAATGCACTAAAAAGTGAAAAATAATATTTTATTTCTTCTTGAAAATTTTAGTTTGTGAAGTCGGAGCCAAACTTATTCTGAATTATCTAATCACAAAAATATATTTATGTATTGAGTGTTTTGATGTCTAAGACCACCAGTAAAATGTTTTACTATCTTTTAGTTTCTCGCTAACTTTACAGACTAAAATTTTCAAGATGGAATAAAATATTATTTTCCACTTTTTAGTGCATTTTTGAAGTCGGTTTTATTTTTTTTATACGTTTTTTGTTATTTCATCCCATTTAGTTCCATTTATATGAGTTTTATTTTAAAAGTCATATTTATCAAATATATATATATATATATATATATATATATATATATATATATATATATATATATATATAACACTTAATATAGGGTCATTCCGCTATTTTTTTACAATATACTTGTGTGAGAGGACTCCGGCAATATCCTGAACATTCCCTGAAAATTTCATCCAAATTGTTGAAACCATCACAGAGTAATCGACGTACGTACATAAAAAAAAATAGGGTCATACTGATAACCTGCTCCTTTTTTTGAAGCCTTTTACAAATTGCATAAATATTTGTGACACAACCAGCTAAACAAAATAAAGGAAATGCTTGTAGATCCGCCATTTTTTGTCCGATTTCAAACATTTAAAAGCTGGCATTCATAGATAAAGTTTTATCGGATGTAAAAATGAATAGATATTAATATAATATTTTATTCCCACATATGTAGGTACCCAGTATATAAATGTCTGTTTGTGATTAAGTTATTAAGAATTAGTTTGAAGACGACTTCATAAAGTCAAATTTTCAATGTGGAATAAAATATTATTTTTTACTTTTTAGTTTTTTTTTAAGTTCTATTTTTTATAAAAAATTCCGTTTGGAGAACAACGCTTTCTGAAGTAGATATTGTGAAGAAACTCCCCAGAAGTGAATCCCATACCCTACATCTGTGAAATCAAAGCCAAATTTATTCTTAATTACCTAATCACAAAAATATATTCATGTAATGAGTGTTTTGATATCTAATACCAGGAGTATAATGTTTTACTATCTCTATTAATTTGGTCCTGACTTCACAGACTAAAATTTTCCAGATAGAATAAAATATTATTTTCCATTTTTAGGTGCATTTTTTGAAGTCGGTTTTATTTTTTTTATACATTTTTTTATTTCACCCTTTTTAGTTCTATTTATATGAATTTTATTTTAAAAGTCATTTAACAAATAACAATATATATCTATGTAAATTCCTGATAAAATGGTGAAATGCTTTTATCGGGTCAAGTAAAATATTTAATATAACGTCATTCCACCATTTTTTACTTTTTTACGTTATGCTGGCTGTGGGACCACTCAGGCAATATTCCCTGAGAATTTCATCCAAATTGTTGAAACCATCGCAGAGTAATCGATGTACATACATAAAAAAATGCATAGGGTCAAATTGATAACTGTTAAAAATTGCATTAATATGTGTTTCCAGATTTGAGAAAGAGTTACAACATAATTTTAAAAAAACTATTTTATTGTTTTCAAAGTATCTCCAGAACCATAGTAGCTAGAATCTGTCCGCTGATGCTACTAGACTTATAACACAATTTTCGAAAACTTTTGCTATTAGACCTTTTCCCTGTCTCTTATAATCCCCATATACATTCTCGAATTTCATACTTACTATATAGAGCTACAGTGCATCTTTTAATCATTGTAACAAATTAATAGAATCCCAGTGAGTAATGTAACTATCCACTTCAAGTCAATGATGATACAGTGTTCTGTTTAATGAACAAAATAAAATTCTAAGCATATGATAACTATATCAATCAATCAATAAATCAATTCTTTATTCTGGTAATACATACAAAAGTATTTGCACAAGTCAAATATAATCTACAAGGCAAAATATGATCTAAAGTTAATAAGTAGTCAGCAACTTTAGCTTATATAATACATAAAAATCAAAGTCAAATAATTTCTTAAATTAGTAAACACCATACAAACATAAAGATGAAGCCTACATTTGATGTCTCTTGACTTATTCTAACAATTTATTATAACAGGTTTATGACTATACAGCTTTCCATTATTATTTATCAAAAATCCAAGGGTTTAAAATCATTATATTACATTAGATCACAAAAATAATATTATACACATCTGTCGTCAATGAAAAATGTCAGCAATATTATTACTAAGAAATTCAAAGCTTTTTGTTTTAAATAATCCTGTAATTTTCTTGTAAAGACTTCTGTGGGAAGACATCGAATTTTTTCAGGGAGCACGTTATAGAACTGTATACAAAAATAGCTCTGTCCATCTCTAGCTCTTTAAGTACGAGAGTGTGGTGTCATCTGTCGAACGGTAATTAGATGTAAAAATCAATTTAAAATGGGCGATTGTAGCTAGCAACAAGGAGCCAGCAACAAAATTTTACAGCGGACCAGATAAACCTTTGACATAATTTAAACATACAAGAAAAATAGTTACAGGATGTTTCCAAGGGCAAAAATATCTTCTTTATGTTAAATTTAATTGCAACAAAACTTTGCAAACTCTTTCGATAGGGGGTGGCAAAAGTTAATGACCTAATAAAAAATCATTTATTTCTAAAAATGCAATATCTCTTTTATCATTACCTCAAATTTAAGGAAATTTTGTAGACAGGTGGAGTAATATACACGTAATACATGGTCTTTTCATAGGTAGGGTGGCAAACGACAGGGGCGGGGTAAAAAATTAATTTATGTTTAAAAATGCAACATCTTTCTCACATTAATTTGAAATGAAACGAAATTCGGCAGGCCGATGGAGTAATATACCTTTAATATACGGTCTTTTTTTAGGTGGGGTGGCAAACGACAAGGTCGGAGTAAAAAATTAAATTATTTTTAAAAATTCAATGTCTTTCTTACCTTAACTTGAAGTTAAACGAAATTCTGCAGGTAGATGAAGTAATATACCTTAATATATGGTCTTTTTTTAAGTGGGGTGGCAAACGACTGGGGCGGGGTAAAAAATTAATATATTTTAAAAAATTTAATGTTTTTCTTAACTTAACTTAAATTTAAACGAAATTTTTCAGGCAGATGGAATATTATACCCTTAATATATGGTGTTTTCCTAAGTGGGGTGGCAAACGACAGGAGCGGAGTAAAAAATAAATTTATTTTTAAAAAAGCAATATTTCTTTTATCATTACTTCAAATTTAACGAAATTTTGCAGACACATGGAGTAGTATACACTTAATACGTGGTATATTTTTAAGTGGGGTGGCAAACGACAGGGGCGGAGTAAAAAATTAATTTATTTTTAAAAATGCAATGTTTTTCTTAACTTAACTTGAATTTAAACGAAATTTGGCAGGCAGATGGACTAATACACCCTTAATATATGGTCTTTTTTAGGGGGGGTGGCAAACAACTAAGGCGGAGTAAAAAATTAATATATTTTTAAAAATGCAATGTCTTTCTTACCTTAACTTGAAATTAAACGGGATTCTGCGGGCAAATGCAGTAATATACCCTTAATATATGGCATATTCCTAGGTGGGGTGGCAAACGACAGGGGCGGAGTAAAAAATTAATTTATTTTTTAAAAAGCAATATTTGTTTTATCATTACTTCAAATTAAATGCAATTTTGCAGACACATAAAGTAGTATGCACTTAATACATGCTCTTTTTTTAAGTAGGGTGGCAAATGACAGGGGCGGAGTAAAAAATTAAATTATTTTTAAAAATGCAATGTTTTTCTTATATTAACTTGAAATTAAATGAAATTCTGCAGGCGGATGGAATAATATACCCTTAATATATGGTCTTCTCTTAGGTAGGGTGGCAAACGACAGAGGCAGAGTAAAAATTAATATAATTTTTAAAACGTAATGTTTTCCTTAACTTAACAGGAATTTAAACGAAATTTTGCAGGCAGATGGAATAATATACCCTTAATATATGGTCTTTTCCTAGGTGGGGTTGCAAACAACAGGGGCGAAGTAAAAAATTATTATATTTTTAAAAATATAATGTTTTTCTTAACTTAACTTGAATTTAAACGAAATTTTGCGGGCAGATGGACTAATATACCCTTAATATATGTTCTTTTTTTAGGTGGGGTAGCAAACAACAGGGGCGAAGTAAAAAATTAATATATCCTTAAAAATGTAATGTTTTTCTTAATGTAACTTAAATTTAAACGAATTTGCAGGCAGATGGAATAATATACCCTTAATTTATGGTCTTTTCCTAGGTGGGGTGGCAAACGACACACAGTGATTCGATCCATATATGTTACACGGCAAAAAAGAATTGGTTAATCTAGCAACCTTTGACACGCTCAGCTATTGGTAGGTATCCAATAACAACATAATCATGTTTGTTATTGACATCTGTCAACATTCTCCTCGAGCATTTAGTTATAATGTGAGGAAATAAATTGAGCGATAATTAGATAGTATATTGTTTACATTTGTGTTATCTGGATTCATTATATTTCTACGGAGAAACTAAGTTTTGAAAGTTGAAGAAATGGCCAATATTTTTGAAGGTAAGAGCTACTTTTTTGACATTGATTGATAATTATTGATCAATTTATACAGGGTGAAATATAAACATAGTTTTTGCGGATAAAAACATTTACTTACCTAAATTCTCAATTTTATTAACAAATCTAAGTATGAGTATCCCGAGGTACCCCTGTTATTTTTTGATATGTTAAAACTACATTATTTAGCTTTCTTTTGACATAATTCTTAATGTTCGCACGGCCTTGCATCATACTGAAAACATTTTTTTTCAGAAGGTGATTACCGAGTTTCTCGTATGGCTTATTTGGATGTTTGGTGTTCTCATCCAAAAAATGAAAAAAACAACCGCTTATATCAGTTCCTTTTAGAAGCTTTTAATTTACAAAATATTTCAACGGATATATCAAGTGGTTTAAAAACCCAAATAAAGTTGTTTGCTTCGAAAATTGAGAAAAAATGGAAGTCGGCTGGCTGCAGAAAAGAAAGGTGAACTTATCAAACTTATATTATTTTTTTCAACTTTCTCACATTTCGTTCCGAAATATTGACATTACTATAGCACACTCCCATCCTAAAAGAAAAAAATCGTTATAATGCAGTGTGTCTAAAAATAATCTGCTTCATACATAAAAAAACAAAATATTCGTTTTTTTAGATTTTTAATCAAATATCAAGATTGGTTGGCAAACTATTTTATTTTCAAAAATATAAATGAAGACAATAATTCTGATGAAAATAATGAACATATTGGTGGCCCAGGGAGACCACAAAAATCATTCGAAAACTGTAGCGAACGGACCAAACGTACCAAGGTGCGCGATCTCGTTGAATCGAGGTCTTTAGCTGAATTAAAATACGCAGCACAAATGTCTGCACGAGCTAATGGCAGTAGAACTTCAGCAGTCCTCCTAAAAACGGCTTCTGAATCCAATAATAAAGCAAAAGAAATTCAACTGATAGAAAAAGCTAAATCATTGCAAACTTATTCTGGCGAAGAACCACTTGGCTTATATATCGACTTAGGATTAACCCATAATAAATATAAAGTATTAAGAAAAAAAGCTTTAGAAAAAGGACACAATTTGTACCCATCGCTATACTGCCTAAGAAAAATGAAAAGTGAATGTATTCCTTCAAATAATGTAATTGATGTAGATGAAGTTAGCGCCAGTATTAATTTACAAGCGTTGGCTAATCACACTTTCCAACGTCTACTAAAAGCAATAGCTTTAACCATTATCGATAAGGTATCTGACGGAAGTACACTATCTCTAATTTGTAAATGGGGTGGAGACGGTAGCTCTGGCCACAGTACTTATAAACAAAAATTTACCGAAGAGGGTAACACGGACGAATTTTTATTCGTAATTTCTTTTGTTCCGATTCGTTTATTATCATCGAATGGAGAAGTTCTGTGGCAAAATAAGCAACCGTCTTCAACCCGTTTATGTCGCCCAATAAAGTTTATTTTCCATAAAGAAACCGAGGAAATGTCAATGCGCGAATTTGATTTAGTTCGGGATCAAATTAGCAACTTAGAAATATTTATGAGTATGTTCAATAAGATTAGAGTTAACTACACTTTTATCTTTACGATGATTGATGGCAAAATTGCAAATTACTTGGCGTCCCAAAAATCAACGCAGTCTTGCTATATTTGTGGTGCCAAACCCAGTGAAATGAACTCCATGCAGCTTAAAACACCTAAGACCGAAGTTTACCAGTATGGTTTATCCACTTTACATGCATGGATAAAAGCGCTTGAAAGTTTTTTGCATATATCATATAGATTAGAAGTAAAAAAATGGGCTATCCGGAATGAAAACGACAAATTATCTGTTCCAAACAGGAAAAAAAACATTCAAGCGCTATTCAAAGCTGAAATGGGTCTTATAGTGGATAAGCCCAAACCTGGGTTTGGTACCACAAATGATGGCAATACGGCTAGACATTTTTCAAACATGCTGCTCAAAGTGCCGAAATAACCGGTATCGAACAGGGTCTTATTGAGCGTTTTTATGTTATATTGTGTTGCTTGTCCTCGGGATATGACTTAAATTTAGAATTATTCAATATTTTTTTGTTAGAGACTAAGAAAATGTACATAAGTTTATATAATTGGTATTCAATGCCTGTAAGTATTCATAAAATATTGACACATGCAGTAGATGTTATTAGGGAGTGTATTGTGCCAATCGGACAACTGTCTGAGGAAGCCCAAGAGGCTCGCAATAAAGATTGCAGACGTTTTCGATTGGCACATACACGAAAAACATCTAGATTAAATACAAATACAGACCTTTTTAATATGCTACTCATTACTTCTGACCCTTTGATTGGTTCGTACCGTGAAGAACCTATTGCGAGTTTAAGAACGTTCCCTGAAAATGTATTGCCCTTTTTAGTAAGACTCCAAAAACGCGGTACGTCACCAATCAGAGAGTCAGAAGTAAATGAAAATTCTTTTGAACCAGACAGCTCTGAAAGCTCAATCGAGGGAAGTGTTGACGATTTTTAATTTTTTAAATAGGTACCTAGTTATTGATATTTCTGTAGTTTATTCGAATAGTTTATTGTTTTGAACAATAATTGACATTATGAAACTTTTGTTATGTGTATAAAAACATGTGTATATGTGTATGTTCCAAAATCAGACTGTCATTCTTAAATAGCGTATTCTACATCGAAATTACTAGTTTATCATGTAAACATAGGTCCGAAAAAGCTTTGTGTTTGAAATACAGGATGTCAAGGATTTTTTTTATTTTATTTTAATAGCTCCCATAATAGGCCATAATAGGTACTGTCCTCCACAAGATAAAGTCATTACCTATAACATAAAATGTTCACTTTTGTGAAACAACCTCAGATACCGATTCTTGTTCAAAAATCTGGCTTATTATGAGAGTTATTAAAAACACAAATAAAACAATCCTGTTTATATGACAAACTAGTATTTTTTCGATGAAGGATGCAAATTTCGTTTAAATTCAAGTTATGTTAAGAAAAGCATTAACATTATAAAAATTTATTATATTTTTTTACTCCGCCCCTGTCGTTTGCCACCCCACTTATTAAAAGATTATATATTAATTGTATGTTAAGCCATCTACCAGCAGAATTTTGTTTAATTTCAAGTTAAGTTAAGAAAGACATTGCATTTTTAAAAGTATATTATTTTTTTACTCCGCCCCTGTCGTTTGCCACCCCACCTAGGAAAAGATTATATATTAAGGGTATATTACTCCATCTGTTTGCAAAATTTCGTTTAAATTCAAGTTAAGTTAAGAAAGACATTGAGTTTTTAAAAGTATAATAATTTTTTATTCCGCCCCTGTCGTTTGCCACGCTATCTAGGAAAGGACCATATATTAAGGGTATAGTACTGCATTTGCCTGCAGAATTTCGTTTAATTTCAAGTTAATGTAAGAAAAACATTGCAGTTTTAAAAATAAATTAATTTTTTACTCAGCCCCTGTCGTTTGCCACCCCACCTACAAAAAGACCATATATTAAGGGTATATTACTCCATCTACTTGCAGAATTTCGTTTAATTTCAAGTTAAGGTAAGAATGACATTGCATTTTTAAATATATTTGTTTAGTTCCCCACCTAAAAAAAGACCATATATTAAGGGTATATTACTCTACCTGCCTGCAGAATTTCGTTTAAATTCAAATTAATGTAAGGAAGACATTGCATTTTTAAACATAAATTCATTTTTTTTACCCCGCCCCTGTTGTTTGCCACCCCACCTATGAAAAGACCATGTATTACGTGTATATTATTCCACCTGTCTACAAAATTTCGTTAAATTTGAGGTAATGATAAAAGAGATATTGCATTTTTATAAATAAATTATATCTAAAAATGCACTTATAGACATTGACCCCCGTATTCTCTAAAGCCGGGTCCAGACTATGTAACAAAACACGTTAAATAACAAGTTATACAACAAATTTGTTGATTAGCTTTGTTTCATAACTTGTTATAAAATAGCAGAGACATCCAGACTATGTAACAGAACAAAACTAAACAAAATTAGTGCACATTTTACTACTGGAAGCAGTGGCAGTTGTAGTATTTAAAATGACCTCAAACGTAGAAGATGTAATTTTGGCAACAGCAGCTTGCGTGATTTTAAGTAGGCGACGAGTAAAGTCTAAATGAAGATTTTGGGTACGGCCATCGTTAAGAGCTCGAGGAACATATAGTGGAACAACTCTTTTAAAGGATCTAGCAATGGATGACATAAACCCATTGACAGGAGACATTAAATGTGATGGTAGTTTTAAAAACTTTTTAAGGATGGCAAGTTCTGATTTCAAATACCTTATAAATAAAATTGGCCATAAAATAGGCAAAAAAGACACAACATTTCGAGATGCAATACCAGTAAGAGAAAGATTGGCGGTTACGTTGAGATTCTTAGCAAGTGGAGATTCCTACCAAAGTTTAAGCTATTTATTCAAATTTTCTAAGCAGAGTATTTCGAATATTGTGCCAGAAGTGTGCGACGCTCTCATCGACTGTTTAAGCGACAAAATCAAAGTAAGTACATAGAGTTTTTCCAAACCTCTTTATTCATTCAGTTACAAATAAAAAAAAAAAAGGACATTTATAAATTCAGAAGCATTTGTGTAAAGTTTAATTCATTCTGACTCATGTCTTCTGCGCCTGCGTATGATTGAGTCTCAGTGTCTGTTTGAATTGGTGAAGTATCGGATATATTCATAGCGGACGGCATGGTAGTGTCTGTTTGAATTGGTGAAGTATCGGATATATTCATAGCGGACGGCATGGTAGATAACCCAGGTCTATTATATGATTGATCCTCAGTGTCTATTGTAGTTGGTGAAAGTAGAGTAGATGCAGGTGTTTCGGACGCCGGAGTAGTGGATGGCTCAGGTGTATTTGAAGGTATGTCTGCTATCTCCGTTCGGTAGAGAGCATTATTTATTTCGTATTTCGCGAAGGCTAGAACCGACTTGCTTTTGAGATTCCGCAAGATCCCTGCTACATATTCACCGTACACATCGAAGTCATCTCGTTTTTTTATGTTACTCGATAGTTGTTTTATTACCGCGTAAGCTTCTTCAGATTTTGTATCTAACACTCTTCTCTTGGTACCTTTTGTGGTAGGAACACGTGCAATGGTTTTTATTACAGTTTTTTCTTGACTTTTTCTGTATCACCTTGCACTTCTTGATGTGACTCTGGTTGCTCTTCTTCCTACAACAAAAAAAAACCGGTAAATCATTTTTTTAGGTGCCTGAATGTCAAGAAGCATGGCTACAGATTGCAGAAGATTTTAACCAGAAGTGGAATTACTCTCACTGTTGTGGTAGTATGGATGGAAAACACATATGTTTACAAGCTCCAATGAACACTGGAAGCGATTATTTCAACTACAAGGGATTTTTTAGCATAGTGCTTTTAGCAATAGTTGACGCTAACTATTGTTTTACCTATGTAAATGTAGTTGGCAACCGTTTGTCTGATGGCGGAGTATTTGCTAACACTACATTTAAACAGTTACTTGAAACGTCTTCCTTGAATCTCCCACCAATGAAAGTATTACCAGGAAGAACATCACCTTCACCGTTCGTATTTCTAGGTGATGAGGCATTTGCTTTGCAACCGCATATTATGACTCCCTTCCCAGGCACTCAACAGAAAGGTTCACAGGGACGAATTTACAATTACAGACATAGTAGAGCTAGGCGTGTAGTCGAAAATTCATTTAGAATTTTATCTGTCGTATTCAGGGTTTTACGAAAACCAATGCTTCTTGAGCCCGAAAGAGCAGAAAAGATAGTTTTAGTATGCTGTTATCTCCACAATTTTCTTAGGAAAGTCAACTTCATCCTACTGTCCACCAGGTACTTTTGATTCAGAAGACACGTCTACCGGGGAACTAATACCCGGTACATGGAGAGTCGAAGGTCAACCAAATGGTACTTTGTTAAGACTCAAAAGGATTCCTAGAAAACCCAGTGTACTAGGCAAGGAAATACGAGAAGAATTTTCTTTATTCTTTACCAGTGAGGAGGGAAAAGTGCCGTGGCAGAATAATTACTGACTTCAAATTGGTTACTAATTTAAAATGTAAGGTACTATCACGATCAATATAAACTGATACAAGAAATACTCTATTAAATCTCCTAGACTATTATTTCAACATAACCTAACATTTTCAGATATTAAAAATTTGACAGTGACAATAAACAATAACATCGATTGATTATTTTCGCCAATAATTAATTTATTGTTTTGATTTATTGATTTGATCAGCTGTCAGCTTGACGTTGTTGGTAAATAATAAGGAAGAACTGTCAACCTAACCTAAAGATCATCGTTTGACGTAAAATTAACATAAAAAATTAACTAATAGACCAGGACGTGGACCAGTTATATTTTATCGTGATGGTACTACTTACCTGTGCTGTTTTGTTTTCACTAGCATCTTGGGTATCTGGTTCGGGAGATAGACCACCTTCAGTAGAATGTCGTGGCTCATTTTTGTCTTTTAAAAATAAAAGCATTTAAAAAAAAATCCATTTTGTTTTATACGGAGCATCAGCTCCATCGCCACTCCTTCCTTTTTTCAACTCCCGTTGGAACTGCCCAATAAGCAATTCTGCACCTAGTTGAGTCCATGCGTCATGTTTTTTATTTCTGTTTTTGAAATCCATGAAGGTAGGATCCCATAATACTCGATGCTCACGAAATAACTCAATCAAATGAGTGGTAAGTTCTTTTGACCATTCCATCGCGTAAAAAAAATAAGAAAAACCAGAGTGTGCAAAGCGGCAGTTCTGGTAATACTAAATTCAAACGCCGCCGGCCGCTGGTGCTGCAGTAAATGTTTATTAACACAAGTATGGACAAGTCGCGGCGTGTTATAACACAAAGTTTTATAACTTTCTTTGATCTTTACCGACACCTAATGGATAACATAAAACATGTTATATAGCAAGAAAATTGTTGTATAACATTGTGTTTTATAACTTTTTTACTTGAATTTCTCTAACAAGTTACAAAACTTTGTTAATTAACGTGTTTTGTTACATAGTCTGGACCCGGCTTTAAAAGGTTTAAGTGTTAGACCAGGTCTAGTTGCCATGGTATTTAAAACTCTTAGTTCACCAGTCATGTTTCGCTTATGGCACTGTCATTTTGTCATTGTGACATTTAGAAAAAATATTTGTTCAATTGTTAAAAATGTCACCATAAACCTATAACTGTCAAGTTAGACCTGGTCTAAATTTAAACCTCTTTAGTGAACAGGTGTAACTGTCGAGAGAAATTTGGAAACGCATTAAATTTATACTGTTGAATATTGAAGGTAGTAAAACAGATAATGTGAATAAATCAACAGACTTAATAAACCGTAGTTTGTCGGGGGTTAAGTAAATCATTTTTTTATTACAGCATGGATCAGAAAAAGTGATTTAAAAAATTTAAATGCAAACTTATAAAAGGTCTTTCAAGTGTAAAAAAGGGCACTACTGAGTTTTATTGTTTATTTCATTTATTTGTCAAAAAATCATATAATTTTATTAATATAAATTAATTTAAAACTCCATATTTGGTAAATGCGGAGGGTGGAAATCACAACAGAATATACTTTATTGCCGATATTTATTTTGTAAAAATTATTTAAAAAATATAATTTTGTATATTATAATTAAAACTAAATATTTTAGGCATCTTTATGTATTTCTGTCTGTTACTCAAAAATGTTTATTTTTTTAAGTATGTTTGGTCTGTTTATATTCGGTTTAACTCACATAGGACACTTGTGGTAAAGGACATGGCACAAATTAAACGTGATTTGGGTACTGCGAAACTTATTTTTTTGTGTGTTGTTGTTCCTAGGAAACTTTTTAGTCATTGCACTGTACTTCAGATACTATAGGCTGTTTAGGAACTGAGAGACAAAATTTATTATATTTCCAATTTACCTATTTTTGCATATTTATATTTTGGGCCTCACAGTTGTTTATAAACCTATGTTAGTATGTTGTTATCCCCCCTATAAGGAGATTTTTTTGCCATAGCACCTCACCACGCAAACTACAGGCTGAGTCCGAAATCGATGTCCAAAGTTGTATATTTCCAATTTACCAATTATTGCATAGATATATTTCAAGTCTCGCGAGTTGTTTTTAAACGTATGTTTGTATGTTATCATAAGAGCTTTTTTGCCATTTCACTATACCTCGCAAATAACAGGGAGAGTCAGAAATCGAAAGCCAACACTCTTTCATTTAAACTTACTAATTATTGCACAGAGATATTTCGGGCCTAGCAATTGTTTTGTAGTCCTATTTAGATGTAAAATATTTAATTTTAAAACCTAAATTGTTATTGTGAGGTGTCTTGAAGTTGAAGATTTGTACAGAGTAAATGTATAATTAGGGTATATTTTAAGGTAAAACTCAGTCTGCTATTGCACTACTAAGGTAAAACCCTTAAAAAATGTTTTTGGAGTTCCCTGAAAGCTTAATTTTTACTATATTTTTGTTAACAGCATAAGGGAACTTTTTTTACCATTGCACTAATACACTATATATCTCATAAATTATTAATGGAATGCTGAATATTTCGTACTCTAAGAGTTAACGTTACTGGGATACATTTGCCTTGGTGTATTTCAAACACTATACAATATATGATATATAACTAAAAAATTAGAAAACTATACCTTTTATATATTATCAACATATTACAGCTAAAAAAACCTAGGACATTATATTTCTCGCTAGTTAACAATTGTATTTATCAGTATTTATAACAAAAAGTGCATAATAAGAATAATGCTTATTATAAAAACTATAGATATCCATTGAGTTGTTCATAACAGCAAGTTTTTGACTTTAGGTCAACTATACATAAATTATATTACAAGCTTTATGCTTAAAATACCCTAATATAGTAAATGGACCATAACATTTATATTAGAAATCTGGCTTGAGATAATGTTACAATTGACATGCAAAGGGGTATAAGTTATACATGTCATAGGTTTACAGTGAATTGCCATCTATTATTAGATCTAAAGCTTACAATAATGTTAGGGATACAATTTTAACAATTTTGGTTAGTTTTATATACCTTACTTTTCTAGGTTTCTTTGAGTCTATAATAGTAAATATTGCCTACGAATGTAATTTAATATATTAAATTTCACACATTTCCAAAAAAAAAAATGGAGGGTTGTGCGGGGTCTCCACTATTAACTAACTTTTTATTTAATTATGTATTCACATTTAACAACTCACATTGGTTCCTTGTTATTTTATACAAGAATTTGTTACTCAAGAAAAGATACGGATACGTCTCAGTTATTATATGTAAACTGCTAAAAGGGGTTTTGCCAATACAGTGAGTTTTAGCGTATACAAGATAAAATTATAGTCAGATGCCATGCATTTTTTATCAGTATACAATACTTTACACTTAACACAAGCATTTTTACTTCCCTCGTAAAAGGGAAGTATTGTAATCGTGAAAAAATCAGCCTCCCAGGTTTTTACGAGTCTTCACGTTTTAGGGTCTCTAAATGCCAAAAAACATGTTTTCCCAATTCAATCGTCTGTCTGTTAATTCTCGGCGTAGCTAAAAAACTACTTACCCGATTGACTTCAAATTTTTGTTCAAAATAAGGGGTCGTATAGAATGATTTTGGTAAATTCCAAGATGGTGGAACAAAATCGCGGTCTAGTGAAATTATTACTAATAAAAGTAGTCCAATTTACCTTACATTTTAGGAATACGAGGAATGAATTGATAATATTATGGTACAGTTACAAGACGGCAAAATATAATGGTGGCCTAAAAAATCAGTCTGACTTATACCTATTGATTTCAAATTTTGTGCAAGTGACATTAAATATTCAATGTAAAAATCAATTTACTTTAAATAATGCCCAAAAATCAAGTATGATATAGGTAGACACTGGTAAAATGATGATACGAACTTAAGAGGGTGGAACGAAATAGCGCCCAATAAAAACGTTTGAAAAGGCAGTATATATGTTTTACGAAAAGACTACGTACGGAACTAACTTGGGTCACATTTAACTATTCCTAATAAAAGGAAAGATTCATAACAAGGGAAGTTCCGAGTAAAGGAAATTTATCAATTTTTTTATCAAAATTCAAAATTAATATCTAAGTACCTGTATTATGATTATAACATGCTTAGGAATAAGAATTAGTAATCTTATTCTTCTTGTAGGCCGTTTTGCACCTGCAGAAATTATATATTTCTGCTATTATACATAACCTTATTAACATTAACTAATAGATGATTTATAAGCACTAATTTTTGTTGATAAGATATTTTTAGGTAGATATTTCCCCAGGATGGGAAATTTATTTTTAGTATTACTTAAATGAATTGCTAAAAATGTAAAATATAATTTTCAGTTTATGCTCTCAAAAGAGGCATATCATTATTTAAACTGTTTTGTAAACAGGTGTTTAAAGATTAATAAAACTGATGATTTAAAAAAATAAAGTTATATAATCTTAACACTTTAGTTTGAGTGACTAGCCCATGTGCAACACAAGTGGTTCCCTTTGACAGTCACAGCGGCATAAGGGGCATTTCAAAAGGTAGTTATATAACCTTTTACAACAGCTAATGCAAAATATATGCCCACAGCTTAAAGCACATCTCATAAGATTTACTGCGCACACTGTGCAGGCTCTTGTATCATCTGACTCGCATACTATAAAAAAAGATAAAACCAACGGTTAAATATTGTAATAAGTAGTTACTGAAGTTTTGCATGGCTAAAGTTAAAATAAATTTATAATTTTTATATGAAAAACAGCGTACAGTGGCTGTAATTATAACAACATATTTAGCCTAGATTTTCAGACAATTTGGGCTCGTATTAAAGAAAAACTCTGGCTGTATCACATTTCACAAGGTCGAATTTAGCTTAGTACATGTTATAACATCCGGAATAATTATATTTACCATTTCAAATTTAAAGCTCCATTAGACCCTAGACACTTTTTACAACATATTAACCTGCAGGATTGTGACACTGAAAACTTGTATATATATATCTTAAGAAAATTTGCATGTAGAAAACACCAATAAAAAGTGAAATTCTCAGATTCTTTAAAACCACAGGTTCTTAAATAAAATAGGTCGGGTATATTTTTTGCTGAAGACCTTTTCCAGAAAGATTGAGAAAACAGCAAAGGATTAAAATAACACATTAAGCAAGATCTTAAAATCTGGCATTTAACATAAAAGGTCAAAGACTTTTAGTTAATAACGAGTTCTAAACTGTAGACCAACTAAAAATAATGAGTCATGACACCACAGATCAGATAATAGTCCTGCCCCCTCATACAATAGTGCACCGGCAATATTAGGTGTTGTAGAAATTTGAATGAAAACTCTGCGTCAGACATCGTCTGATTAAAAAATAAAACGTCACAAAAAAATCTGTTGACAAGAATCCTTCATTCTGAACAAAATTTTGAAAACAATCAAGATTCCTCGCTGCTGTTGTGTACTACTGCTCAGTGGTACCAAACTGGAAGATAGTTCATCTTAATGCAAGATCGCTGTTGATGACAGGTTTTGGTATCTTGTCACAGAGGGTGTTTGTGAGAATTTTAACATTTTATGTATTAGTGAGACTTGGCTAAATGACCATATAGATTTTAGTTGAAACATAATTTTCTATTTATTGTTTACCTTTTTTATCAATTGTTTCTTTTTTCTTGTAGAATTGAATTTTTTGTATAAATTCATTATTGTAAAAGTTAAGTAGGGTAGCTATATATACTATTTCTTAAAAATAATATTGCGTAAAAATATTTAATAAAGATTTACTAGAAAAATCGCATATTATTTAATAACGTAAAAAATAATTACCAGTATCTGTGGCTAAGAGGCTCCAATCGAACACTTGAATTTCAACAGTATCCTCTACCACAAATGCTTCAGCTGGTGGTTCCTCAAAGCTATTTTCGTCTATAAAAAATATATTGTTATTTAAATTTAATTTACCACGTCTTAATCGATTCATAATAGAACAAAATAGATTATGTAGAAAAATTGCTAATATATAAAATATCTTATAACGGTAAGTTCCGTTTCGGTAAGCGGAACTTCTGATGTTTGAATCGTACTCTTAAACTGGAAAGTTAGCATTAGAGGATCTGACAGAGCTAAATAAAAAAGTGCTATACATTTTATCCCGACTTAAACCGTTTAGTTGCTGCAGCGAGGGAAAACGTACATATTGCAAATTTAAAAACGTCACTAGTCACTATCTCAAAAACAGTACAAATTAAGTATAAGGTATCCCACAGAATGCAGAATTTTGCACATAATTTAATTCATTCTTCTTGCAGCTTTTTTGAGAAATCCTATATGTATCCATAAACATGTATCTCCCTTTAAAACAGTGCTTGAAAAATATGTAGCCATGAAATTTCTATTTTTTAATAAATATGTCACATAACATGCGAATTGGAAATTAAACTGTTTTCGAGAAAATGGCGTCCGAATATTGACATGTTTGGCACTTTTGATCGCTGTAACTACCAAACGGATCGGGCTATAACAAAATAAATAGCACTTTCCTACCTTAGCTTTTCAACAGACCTCACACCAACGCCGAATTAAACCGGCAGTGTTTTTTTTTATTTCCGATTAAACTGGAAGCTGGCATAAGTAAATAGTTTTTGAAAAAATGTTCGGCGGTTACAGCGTGTAGATATATCGAAAGTGTTTTTGCTCAAACGTCATTTCCTCAAAAACCAGTTGAATTTAGACATATGCTATATTATATGAATAATAGGGTTCCATAACTAAATCAGCCGGTATGTAAGTAATGGATTTGATTTTTTTTACTGTTTGTTGTCATGACATTATCTGTGAAAATGTACTTATATAATTATGATCAGTGAAATATATACTACCTAACTGAAACGGATCCGTCCGTCAACGAAACAACGAAACACTGCTGTTTGCCCCTGGCATTAGAGTGAGAAAAAATATGAAAGTAGGATTCCTTGCTCTGTTTTATGTATCGTTTTAAATTGCGACTTTCGTGATTCATTGAGATTTCATGTTTTTTTCTAACTATTTTAGTTCCAAAAGTGATTTTACATCGTTTTATGTGCTCAAATATCTTGTACCATTGTACTGTATGCAGATATTTAGTGTGTACTCCCTTTTGTGTGATTTATGCCGTGTTTAAAGTAGCTAGCCTATTCAGCTTATCTGTACTGTACACGTGTCGAGTTGTGTTGGGCTTCTCATTCTGCGGCTGCCTGTGTTGTTTCGTAGTGTTTATAAACAGAAAAAACTAGAGATCTACTAAGTGTTGGTTTATTTTATATAATGATTATGTTGTATTATCGTTTCGTGTAATATTTGTATTTAAAATAGAACTAGTGTGTTTATACATGCACCTATATCTATGTATTAGTTTCCATTCATAGAGTTCAATATTAGCATTAAAAATAAAGTTTTTATAAATAACTTCATGGGATATTTTTTTCGAAACACATAACTTCCTGGTTTTAATAATTATAACACATTTTCTTATCTATTCAATAAACAAAACAAATTTTCAGATTTTTAAGATATGTATAGTAGGTAAAGCATCTTTAGGTAATCCAATGTTTCTGCAGCTAAAATATTTGTGAAAACGCATAACTATTTCTTAATTTTAAACATAATAGTTCAGTCGTTAAGTTTTGTAATATTTAAATCTATAGTACCTAATTCTTTCTAATTTTTTTCGAAGAGTAAAGCGTCATTCATACCACCTCGATCTAGAAAATAAATATTTTGATTTAATGGATATCTTTTACTAAATTATTACAATCTGCTCAAAAATTTGGATACTTTGTTACCTTCCAACAACTGTTCATCGGGCAAGCCAAGACCCCTATCTGCAAAAAAAATGCTGATCTAATATATATATATATATATATATATATATATATATATATATATATATATATATATATATATATATATATATATATATATATATATATATATATATATATATATATATATATATATATATATATATATATATATATATATATATATATATATATATATATATATATATATATATATATGGACTACTAAAACTACATTTTTGCTCCTAATTAGTTACCTTCTACCAACTCTCCATCGGCCAGATGAGGATTATGATCTGCAAAATACAAGTTTTAATAAACGGAAAAAGGAGAGATTAAACTGTAACTACAAGATATGTAAAAATGTCGCGTTCATATCGCCAAAACTACATTTTTTTCTCCTAATTAGTTACCTTCTACCAACTCTCCGCCGACCAAGCCAGGATTATGATCTGCAAAATACAAGTTTCAATAAACGGAAAAAATTAACTATAAATACGAAATGTGTAAAAATGTAGCCTATTTTTTTTTCTTCCAATTACTTACCTTCTACCAACTCTACGTCGGCCAGGTTAGGATTATGATCTGCAAAATACAAGTTTTGATAAAGAAAAAGGCAAGATTAAACTAGAAATACAATATGTGTGACAATGTCGCCTAGATTGTTTATATCGCCAAAACTATCATTTGTTTTTGCACATAACCTTACTACCAACTCGCTGTCCAAGCCAGGGTTATGTCCTGCAAAATACAAGTTTTAATAAATGAAAAAAGATGTTAATATTGCGTTTGTATCACTAGAACTGCGTAATTTAGCTTAAGTGACTTTCTACCAACTGTCTGTCTAACAAGTCAGGAATTTAATCTGCAAAATAAATATTTTAATATACGAGTAACGATTAAACACAATATGGATAAAGTAAAATAAAAAAAAAGAGTGACTAATATTAAATCGAATGTTACCCTCTTCTATAATGGCCAATGGATCCTCAGCATCTGCAAAAAATTGAACATATTCGTAAAAGTCCATTGGTGTAAAAGCTTTTTTCTACAACTATTAAATAACATCTAAAAGCTTTTTTCTACAACTATTAAATAAGAAGTTTTTACGTTTATTCTCGAATACTTATTTCCATTCCCAGGAAATATAAAAAAATGCTTCGAAAAAAATCAGATGAGCATAGCTCGAGACTGAACTAACCACACGAAGCAGAATTTAATTCCTTTCTCTTTGGTTGTCAAGCATCTTGTGTCAAATCTTGAATAAAGGGGGGGGGTCCATTGATACAATACAATTTCTGTAAAGAAACGGTCAAATATTTGGGTTTTTTTGCTACATGCCTGAATTTATTAATATCAGATTTTGTTAGGGTTGTCTCAAACACATGTTTTATTTTTTAATTCGGTACCCATTTCTTACATTCTCATTGATTTTTATTTATTTCTACGGTTACACAATTTTACAAATGAATTTCCATACTAAGATAATAGAGGAAAAATTATAAACTTTTATATTTAAAGCTTGTTTATATCTCTCATAGTTACAGCTGTAGGTAGGTGTGAAAATATAAACGAAAAGTCTGTACGGGGTAAAGTGATCATAACACCCTTACATTATTAAAATTAAGGCGTTATGGTTTCTTAAAAATAAAACGATTTTAATAAATCACATTATTACCTAGGGCTGGATGAGGACCTTCCAAAATGTTGTCGATGTCATCGTCGATATCATCGTCGCTATTTGCATCTAAATGATAATTGCTATATTAATATTAATTCTAAAACAGTAATAAGAAGAATTATCGATGTACTGTTATAAGAAAAATTGCTTAAAAAACTAACATCAATACAATTTTCTATAGGAAGGTTTTTGAAGATGTCCACTCTACCTAAGATTTTTTTAAGCAAGCATAACTTTCAATTATACCAAAAGTGATAGGTCACTTGCTTATTTTAAATAGAACGTATCTCAGGTGATAATAAAAAACTTTTTAGTGTCTACAAAAATTTCAAAAAATGTATTATCAAAGATGACTGCAGAGCAAAACTAATTTTATTACTTAAATATTTAGTTTTCGACATTTTACGGTACCGCCCGTAACCGAAAGGTGATCTTACAGAATAGTTAATTGAAAACTGAGAATAGAGCAGTTGGTTTTGCTCTGCAGTAATCCATTTAGATAATAATAGCAATAGTAACAAAACTGTCCATTTTAACCAATTAACGTTTTCAGGTTGCCAATCAATACTCAATACACCGAATTTTCGAGTTTTTCGTTACGCAGTCAGAAAATTGATCATCTGACATGTAATTTCCTGTATTAGGTTTTTCCGGTCAAACTGAAGGAATGAATTATTTCAGAACGAAAGTTTACCTCAGGTAAACCCTAAAAACGTCACGATCGGTTAGTGCTATGACGACGTGATAATTTTAAAGTCCAAGAATTAATTCAATTAAAACTGACATCGCGTTACCTTTGGCAGACCGGTACTTGTAAAATTGACACGCCATAGGTGTTAATCAGTTCAGCGATTGACTGATTCTTCAATATTTTTTGGATTACGAATTATACGAGTACAATCAAAAAATACAACGCCGTCATTTTAAGTTTTCCTATCCATCTTAAAATTGCTTTCCTTGTTGGAATATGTCCGCAGAGCGGTCATTAAAATTCGAAAACGCTTCTGTATCTGTGCTGCAGATTTGGAAATAACTAAACACTACTTCATTTTGACATATTTTAACATAAAATAGAGGTTTACGCTTACGATATTTTCTGTGCCCGTGTCGTAGACGATAGGGAAATTTCTCAGAATTCCAGCGACTTGGCTTGAATCTAAAATCATTTAATATTTTCTTGAAATAATGTAGTGTAAAAGCAAGTTATTTTGTTCACAATATTGCTGATTTAGGCATATATAGGGGCGTTTAAATCTTGTCATTGCGTTTTGCAACAATATTGACCTTAATTAAATATATTTCTATTTTAACAGATTTCGATAAATTCAAAAATGAAACAGTGGTAAAACTTACCCTGATTCGCCTCGATATCGATCGCTGAAAAATGTGTTCTACTACCGAAAGGAAACTTTTGTCCCAAGTAAAAAACGTGTAATATGTACGTCCAATTTTTATTCCCTTTCGTGGTATCTCGGTTGTTATCGGAGATAGAAGATTTTCTTGCAAAAATTATTATCAGTTAACAGAGTATCCGAAGTGTACATGCTGATATAACTCGAGCATTAAAGAACATGAAATGTTAGCAGTTGGATGTGTACTATAATCGTTAGTTTAAAAATCATGAGGTTATACTTGTTCTTAATTCGTTTGGCGGAGACGCCAGGCAGGTTGAACTCAAACTCAAATGTAAGCTTATAAAATTTTACATTATTTTGGCCCTATTTTGAAACTCAAATGTTAAATTTTAGAGACAGTGTAACGTTAAGAGGCCTCTAAATTTGTATTAATATTTAATGGCATGACATGTGTAGTGTTAAAAACTTTCAGTGGTTTTAAAGGCATCCACAAATTAGCCTGTATGATAGATCTTTTCGGATACCTTGCAAATTATACTTACTAAACACATATTTTCTAGCAACCATGTCTTAAGGTCAAGAAACAAAGTGTCAAGGAAAAATCCTAAGTAAGAGCAAATTTTATAAGTTTTTAAAAAATATAAGGTTCATTAAAAAAATATTTTTTCTTAAATATAGTGGCTCCTATAAAAAATCTAACTACTCCACTAGAATCTACCCAGAAAGATATTACTATCCGTTTTAAGCAACTGATGTACGGAAGGTGTACCAAAACATAAAATGTTCAATCTTACACCACCCTGTACATTGAAAACGAAGGATATCAAAAAAGTGAATGAAAAAATAAGCAACGTTCGTGAAAGCCTAAGGCTGTACTTCCCATAGCAACCGCAAAATACTCCAAATTAAAAAAAAAAGAATTTTTGTTTATATTTTAACACCTACCTACAGCTTTAACTACAAAGGATAGGAAAAACCTTTCAAATATTCAAAAAATCAATCAATTGAAATTTCAAAAAATCAAATCAATTGTTTGTTTTTCAGCAACTAGAGACTCTGAAACGTGAAGATTTGAAAAATTATCAAATGGTGATTTTTTTCGCGATAATAATTGATGGATCTGAACGATTTTTCAAAAAATCGTCGGATTTCGAAATATTTACATTATTATATTACATCCAATAATATACTGTAACTTTAGGGTGTTCCACTTTAAAAAAATCATAAATTGTACTTGTTTGCAAACCTTTTGACGATATTTTAGGTAGGTGTCAAATACACACGAAAACGATTTCGTTCAGGGTTGCATATTTTACACTTACTACTTCTGTTCACGCTATGTGCAGATCTTTCAAGGAACGTCTGTACATTAATAACTTCCTCCATTAAATTCCTTTGGTTTTTCCTTATTCTTCTATTACTCTGTATATAATGACTATTTCGGCTTCGAGCCGTCAAAAGACCATTGCCAATTTGAAGAAGTCGGAGAATTTCCGGCCATTCATTTGTTTGATTTTTTCTAAAAACAAAAAATATTATACCAAAAGAAACAAAATTTACCACAAATCTCTTTTTTAAAATATTACCTCTGCCCCTCTTAGGTCCGCTAGTTAATTTTTATATTTAAAAAGGGGTCGTGAAATACCTGTTATAAAAGGTGTTTAAAGCCACTCTTCCTCTCAAAAATGTTGTTAATATATCAAGCAATTTCAAGTTGTTTACGACATAAAAGTTTGTTTAATCAGGTAGACAATTCTGTGTGTAGTCATTTTGTATACTTGTTCCCGCAGATGAAATTTGTATTTTTTATTTTGTTATATAATACATTCATATTCATTTGGTTGAAACTTTCATCTCCAAACTTCATTAAAATATATGAAAAAAAATACACTGCAATATAAGTTAACAAAAACAATATGATACACTAAAATGCAAAATAAATAAAATGCATGCATGTTCATCGTTTTGTTAAATTTGATAAAACAGAATATAAAAATTAAGTTCTAATGGTTTTTGGCAAATCTTTTTAATTTAAAAATGGATATTTCTAGTTGTTTTTTAATCAGAAATTTTTATTTATTGAGAATAAAAGAAAAGAAAAGAATTAAGTTATCTTAATGTTTTTTGACATATTATTAATACTGTCTATAACTATAAAAGAAAAATTCTAATATATTAGAGGTAAACACATTTATTTATCATGGCAGTTACTTATCAAATTAAATTATTTCTAGCTTTATTACTAAATTGTTGTACGTTTCTCAGTGCTATTTTTTTTACATATACGCAAGCTTTATTCTATTCATTAAATATAAATCTTAGAGAACTAGTACTTTTAATTTTTCTACCGTTACCATTGTTTCTCGTTTTATTAGATATGGCAAGTAAATTTTTCGAATCGCCCTTTTTTGACCCTATCGGCACAGTCTGAAATAATTTAAAAGATCCACGCAGAGGCGTCTTCAAGGCACGTGCGGATGTGCGATCGAATTTAGTATAATTTTTATTGTAAAATATTAACATTTTCCAAGTCAGCAATATTATAAGTTCCATCAGGAATAATAATTTCCTTATCACCTATATACATTTTATTATTTCCCTTTTCTATATTAGGAATACTCAAAATCGGCCAACCCTAAATAATAATTCCTTGCCATCATCCAAATAGATAGGAGGATTAAAATCAGATGATAAAGTAGAAGACTTACCTGTTAGTGTAAACGTTGTAGACATTTTGCTAATAATTTAAGAAATGCTGAAATTTATTTCACATACTTATATAGAAAACTAAGAGCTAGCTGTCCACAATTATAATCGCTAAATTATTGCTTGACATCGTAATAAAAGAAAAAAAATTATATATATATATATATATATATATCGATACCTTACACGCAAAACATCGTATGTCACAAAACAAGAATTTTAGAGTAGGAAGCTTTTTTCATTAAAAACTTTATTTTTTATTCTATTTTGATAAAATTTTGGATAGAAGCATTATGGTACGTAATATTAGAAAAAATGGATAATTAATGCTTATTTTTTGAGTAGTATTCTTAAAACTGTCACTTAAGATGTTTTGCCGATACCATTTCCAATATACCTAATGAATTTTATCGTATGTGCTAATATATACGATGTTTAGCTAGTTACTTTTTTGGACTTACGATATTTTGTAATAAGACAGACTGGGTAAGTACAAAACAAGATTTTATTATGCTTTAAAGAAATAAAACAAACTCAATACAAAATATCAAATCGATATCAAACCTACCTTATAAATATACCTATTTTTGGTAATAAGTAATTATTTGGCAAGTATAAAAACTTAAAAACGAGTTAATAAACTTCTAAGAATAAACAAATAAAACAAAATGGATAGAACTACAATACATAATAATATTCAAATAACAGGTACTTATATTTTTTAGTCTTCTACCTCTTCTACGTTATCTTCTATGTCGGTTTCGGGAAGATTATCTGAAATGTTTTCTGATGGTTTCATGTTGAAATATTCTTGGTGGTATTTTCGTGGGATTACATTTTTTTTGCAGAGATCCTCTAAATCTTTTTGTTTTTGGGAAGAAATGGACAAGTTTTTGGAATACAATTTCTTGATCTTCATGTTGTTCTTACATTTTTTCGGAAAAGTAATCTTTAAGGTTTTTAAATTTGTGTTATTGTATGAGTAGTCTAAAATTACATTGGGATTATTCTTTTCAAAAGAAGCACTTCGTACTTGAGTAATTTTTATAGGTTCTCCATCTGTGGATTTAAACTTTTTTTGGCTTAAAATTTCATTAGACAACTGTTTCCAGTCCAGAAAGTCTGAGAAGTATAGTTTTTTAGTTTCTAAATTTTTCGGGTTGGTTCTCGAATTTGCAATTATTGTCTCCCATTCAGATGGAGCCCATACGGTTCGTCTTTTTATAAAACGTTCTATCGTCCCATGAATGGAATCTATGGGCATGTATGTGTGGCCAGGTAATAAAAATGTTATTTTTATGGTTTTGATATTTGAGGATTCCTTTAGAAAGTAAAATAACATTGCCAAAGTACTTCTATTCTTATTCTGGCCGCTACAACTGCCGCAATAAAGAGCAACGTCTTGAACTATTCCTCTTTTGTCAATATTATGTAAATACTTGTACAATGTTGTACAAATTTCATTTGACCCCCTATTACCATCACACTCACCCCATAAGTAGCATAATCCATTCTGTGTTACGTTTTCATAAACAGTCAGATTATAATAGGAATATTTTCTAGCGTAGTACAACAGTAAATTGTCTCCATGAGGTGTGTTAAGAACTTTTTGAAGATCGAAACTAACACACAAATAACGATTATCTTCGACACCTTTCTTTTGGCTGGCCAAAAACTCTTCTTTACAAATGTCTTTTAAACGGAGGTGCTCTTCATATTTTTGCCTTGACTGATCCGTTTATTCGTAGTCTTTTTCTTTTCTGGATTCGCACATCCCACACTTATCTTTTTTTGGCACGTGGAATCCAATATTAAATTCCTTTTTAAAAATTTCTCTAAAAACTTTAAAAGAGACTTGAATAATTTTGCCATTAGTAGTCTGATCACTTTTAAAGATTTGATACAGGCGGGACATGTTTCTAAACTCACTAGGTAAATATTTTCTGGAGGTTTTAACTCTACAATAATGTGACGGGACCGCAGGTAAGGTACCAATAAAGTCAATTACATCTTTTTTAAGGGCCAAACTGGTTTTATTAGCTGGCTCGTGTCGTCCTCTCTGATCGGTTTTAGAAACTCTGCATGAAATGGAATTACTTTTTGTGTATCTTAGTGTCATTTGTGAAATATTTAACGTGGTTAAAAGAAACTTTTGGCAAACTTGATGTTCAACATTTTCCCAAGGAATAACATACTTATAAGTTCTATGTCTTCTACTTGTCTCAGCTTCTTGTCGTCTTCTTTTGATACCCACTTCTTTAATGCATGATAATAACCAATCCCTTTGCCTTTGGACACTCCCTAATCCCCAGTACATTTCATGAATATCCTGCCTTACTATTTCCGGAAATTTTAAAATACATTTATTTGGACAATTTTCCTTACAAGGACTGGGTTGTACTACTTTTTCTTTGCCATAGTTCTTTTCAAGCGTATTCAATTTTCGCTTTGGTATTTTTGATTTTTTGTTGCGCCGTGTTTTACCTACAACCTGCTGTTCAGTCTCATCATCACTGAGTTATTCAGATTCACAACACATCTCATGGGCTTCTTTAAAAGATATTTCCGAGGAATGACGACGCCATCTTGGTTGGATGCTTTTGTTTTTATTTAGTTGAATGGAAATATTGACCTGGCTATCTGATGAACTTGAATCATAATCCACAATTTTTTTCGGAATTGCAGTCAACAGTTCTGGTGCAGTTTCAGTAATACTATTGTCGTCATGAACAATATTATTATTATCACAGTCTGGTTCTTCAAATGAAATGGTGTCTTCGTTTGTAAAAAAATCGGATGTTTGTTCCGGCGCCGATACCGTGTCAGTAAAAAAGGAAATGGCTTCTCCATCAAGAACAGCATCACTTAGTACTTCTTCGAATAAAATAGTGTTGTGGTTAGTGAGAAGTTCAGCTGAAATTGATGCTGTGTCAGTAAAAAGTCTATCATTGCCATGTAAATTATTTGTACTATTTATTTCGTTAATTAAAATGTTGTTGTCAAAGAGGGAATTTTTTGAATTATTGTCTTCGACAATAATATTATCCACTTTTAGAACATCACAGTCAGGTCCAAGTTCCACAATATCACCAACTTGAATTTTTTTGTTTTTCGTTTCTGTGTTCTGAATATGACTAAACTGGTGAGCAGTATTTTGTGAAACAAGACTTAGAATTTTCTTTCCTCGACTACTCATGGTGATTTATTATCTAAAAATAATAAAAACATTTTCTTAGACTAGGTCTTTTGTTTTAAATTATTATTTAGGAAAAAAATCGGTAAATTAACCTTTACCCGGAACTTTCCTCGTACTGGATTTTACTACATTCATATAACATAGCTTATAAATCTTTATAATTATTTGGTCATAAACTGACATATTATAAAAATACCCTCAATATAATAATTATAATATAATAAATTCAATTTAGTATGAGAAAAGTTTTAGTAATGCTCCTTCTTTTTATACTCAAGTACAGGGGACTAACTTTTTAAGAAATTAAAAGTAAATGTATCAAATATCTATAAAATTATTGCAAAATAAAAAATACGTACACTTATATATATTTTTAAGACTTAAATTTTTGAACGTGTTTTTGTTCATATACTTTTTGAATATAATTTATACCGATTTTGCAAATTTTTATATTATAATTTTTGTCAAGCTGTATGACAGTTTTTGAGCTTACAGATGGCTTTCATATCTTTAATGAAGGCCTCGGCTGGTGAAAATTTGCCATTAAGTAAAGTGGGACAATGCGCGGACACTCAGTTCGGTTTTGTTTGCCCTGTGCGGGTAAAGCTTTGCGGCTAGGACGGGTCTAGGTTAGGTCTTGACCTGTATCTCCGAAAGTAATTGATTTTCTGAAAAACTAATGTCAGAAACGGAATCAGCGACCTTAATTTAGTAAAAAAAGAGGTGCAACTTATGGAAATCAGAGAGAAAACTTTGCGCCTGCGCGGAATGGTTTTTAGAGAAATGGGTGGTTATGTGCGTCTTTCGGTCTGGAGAATACGTAGGAACATTAATAATCGAAATTGTATCATAACTTGTATGTCTTTTGAGATAGGGCTCTGAAACATTAAAAAATCGAAAGAGCGACCTCGAATTAGTCGGAAAAGAGGTGTTTAATCACTTTTTGAAGTGCGCATGCGCAGAACGAATTTTTGAAAAGTCGGTCATTTTTGGACTTTTCTAAACGAGCAAGCAAAATTTGAGATAATTTAAGTAAATAAATACTTTTTTAATCATGATTTTTTTTTACATTTCATTGTAATTAATTTTCTGAAAAACTAATGTCAGAAACGGAATCAGCGACCTAAATTTAGTAGAAAAAGAGGTGCAACTTATGGAAATCAGAGAGAAAATTTTGCGCCTGCGCGGAATGGTTTTTAGAGAAATGGGTGGTTATGTGCGTTTTTCGGTCTGGAGAACACGTAGGAACAGTAATAATCGAAATTTTATTATAACTTGTATGTCTTTTAAGATAGGGCTCTGAAACATTAAAAAATCGAAAGAGCGACCTCGAATTAGTCGGAAAAGAGGTGTTTAATCACTTTTTGAAGTGCGCATGCGCAGAACGAATTTTTGAAAAATCGGTCATTTTTTGATTTTTCTAAACGAGCGAGCAAAATTTGAGATAATTTGAATAAATAGTTGTTTTAATCATGATTTTTTTACATTTATTTTATATATATATATATATATATATATATATATATATATATATATATATACTGTCTTATCCAAATTAAGTGTCCACCATTAGTAACTTTGTTATTAGTAAAGATACGAAATTGTTTAAATAAGCAAACTATTAGCATTTTCAACGCTCTTTAAGATGGAATCACTAAAAAAACAATTGAGCATCGCGTTTTCGAGTTTAGACAAGAAATACAATGTTTTTAAATGGAAACCCCTGTATATTATATTTTTTTCTGTTAAAGCTTGAAATTTTAAACAAAAAAGGTTATAAGGAAATTTTTCTTAAAACCAAAAATAACGTTGATATTACAGTTTCTAAAAATTAACAGCAAAAGCTAGAACAGCAAAGTATCTTAATTTTACAAACATCGATTATAAGAAAACAAAACAACTAATTTTTTCTTAGAAGGTGCTCAAATACATTTTTTCGATACATTTTTGTGCTCGTTTCTGAACTGCTCGAACTGCCTTTAGTATGGTTCTACCATCTATCTGGTGTATCTTTTCCCTAACTGCAGCCTTTAAATCGTTAACGTCTTCGTACCTTTACTTGTAAATTTGATCCTTTAAATATCCCCATAAAAAGAAATCAGGAGGGGTCATGTCTGGTGAACGCGGGGGCCACTGAATGGGGCCATTTGTCCCTATCCACTGAGCATTAAAAAAAGTACTTAGAAGTTGATAAGTACCTCTGTAGTTGTGTGCAGGTGCGCCATCTTGTTGAAAATGCAGATTCTGTCTACTTATGAGATCCAGTTCATCTAAGAAATTATTCAGAATTTCACTCATAAATGCCACATACCTTTCACCGGTTAGACTGCCTTAGTTAGAAAAAAGGACCAACAATTCTTGACCCAATTAAACCGCACCAAACGTTAAAACTGAAACGGACTTGTGGAGCTCTTGGATGTACTAACAAAAGATTTTCCCTTGACCAGTAATGATGATTTTTTCTATTGTACATTCCGGAATTTGAAAAATTGGATTCATCGGTCCATAAAATATAACGGAAGTTATTTACATTTTGGCGACAAAAGTTAAGGTACCATTCGCAAAAAACAATTCTTCTCTCTGGATCTCCTGGCAAAAGCGCTTGAACTGGTCGGTACTTATAAGGAATAAATTTGTATTTTTTTAAAATCCTATGCACACTGCTAAAATTCGAGCCTTTGACAATATCTGGTATGGAATTCTCAGGGTAGGCTTCAAAATATGCAATAACTGCAATTTCCGTGGCCTTATTATAAAATCCTCTTTTTTGGTTTTAGCAAAAACAGTATCATTGGCTCTAAATTTTCGGTATAATCTCAGAAAATATCTCTCATGCGGTTGAATGCGAAGTGGATATAATTCAGCATAGTATTCTTTTGCCCTCAAAGATGATTTTCTGCACACTAAGTAAGATTCCAACATATCACACTTTTCTTCATGGGTAAAAACCATTCTTTTTTTGAGATTAGTAACTGACACAACAAAACTGATTAATTACTGACACAACATAGGGAACAACGACGAAAAGTAAACAAATTTTGACAGAAAGCGTTATCATTGTTTTCCAAAGCCTCCTCGATACTTAGAACTGATATCCTCTAATCCATCACATATCTTAATTCGAAACATGGCGTGGCTTTCATAGCCAGCCTTCTTATTATTTTTGCAGTTAATTTTTAGAAACTGTAATATCAATGTTTTTTTTGGTTTTAAGAAAAATTTCCTTATAACCTTTTTTGTTTAAAATTTCAAGCTTTAACAGAAAAAAATATAATATACAGGGGTTTCCATTTAAAAACATTGTATTTCTTGTCTAAACTCGAAAACGCGATGCTCAATTGTTTTTTTAGTGATTCCATCTTAAAGAGCGTTGAAAATGCTAATAGTTTGCTTATTTAAACATTTTTGTATCTTTACTAATAACAAAGTTACTAATGGTGGACACTTAATTTGGATAAGCCTGTATATATATATATATATATATATATATATATATATATAACACTTTCATCTTGGCGTTTTAACGAATACTATATAACGTAAACTCTGGTGTTATAAAAGCCACGTTATAAAGAGTTCTTCACGTAAGTGCAATAATAAAAGTTTGCACTTACGACCCGTTGGCTAGCTTATACGGTAGTTCGGCTTTGGGGGAGTTCAAAATTTTCAATCCTTTTCTTTGGTGTATGAAGGAGGCAAGTGAAAATTATAAATATGAAAGAAGGGCGCCAACACACGTAAAACAGAACTTACTGCACCGCCTTCATACACCCCTTACCCGTGTGTTCGTAAAGGTACTGAAACAACCAGTAAAACACTATTTAATATTATGATTTGCTTTATTTAAAAAAAAAATACCTGTTTATGAGAGAATGTAGTTTAAATTGTTTATAAATAGAAATATGTGTGGTAATTTGAAAAAGATAAATTGATCAATAAAAGGTACTACTGTAATATAAAGCTTTTTTAAAAATCTCACCAACTGGCAGGAAAACTGGAGTTACTGGGGCCTGGTTGTTGGGCTAGAGGTAAAATTCCAACACCTCTTCGGTAAAGAGGGGGCTCTTTCTTAATGTAGAATTACTGCTTCAACTGCAAAGGTAACCCCAACCTTTAGGGTTATTTGCTTCAACCAATTGTTTCTCGTGAAAAGTACCTCACAATCATGTGGGTGCAAAAATGTTCAAAATGCTTTTAAGGCTATAAAAAGCAAACGTGCGCTAAGATGCAAGGTTTTAATAGCAATGTGCTATGTGCTAATAAGTTCAATGTGCACTAAAATGTGCTATTTGCTATGTGGCCGCTGAGCTGTAAAAAAGAGAAAAAATCCATTGTAACCTATTGTTTAAATTAAAATTAAATGAAAGAACCTTGCTAAATAAATTAAAATAATAATTACCTGGCTGTTATTTGACCACTGTTTAACACAAAATTTAAAATAACTATAAAACAGGACCAGCCTTTTTAAAGGTAGTTTTACGGCCACAGTCAAAACGAAATAGCTCGAACTCGTTCCAAGACGATTTTCAGCTAAGGTTTAGTAAGAAAAAAGGTTTAAAAAAAAGGTAGGAATTTGGCCAAAAAACTAAACTGTTGAAAGTGCTCCATGCAAAACTTGATTTTAATGTCCCTATATTTTGTCTCTTTCCCCCTTATTTATTTGACAAAAATAAAAGATTTTTAAAAAGATAGGCAACTCAGAATACATTATTTATTACAATAAATCTTAATATACATTCAATTTAAATATTTATTTTTGAATAATTTATGTTGTTATTTTTTTAATATTTTCCTCTAATCTTTACGTAAGCCTCGTCCTAAATAATTAAATCTTTAAAATGTTAGATTTTTATAAAAATGAAAGTAAAGTGGTCGGACGGAATCGTATGGCTTTTCGTCATTCATGGAAAAGGCCAAAGCAAGGATTTTAGCGTCGCCGCACACAGTAAAACGTCAAACTTTGTTGTCACTTAACCCAATTTATAAAACGAAAATAAACAAGGCTTTTTAAACCAACCATTTGGAGAACTACTTAAATAAATAACACAAACCCTTGTTTAATGAACCCCCTGACATGTGTTTACCGGACATTTAACAATATAGGTAACATCTTAAACTACATTTTATCAAAAGGACAAATCATTTAATGAACTGAACGAGATTTAAAAGGCGACAAACGAAATCGGAGGTATATACCAAATGTTTCTAATTTATGTAGCGTTACCAGGCTACAATGGAAATATTGGAAATATCTTGTTTAGTTTGTATCACAACAGCTCATACCCAACTAGGTTTTTTATAACGGATTTGTTTCTGATCAAAATTATGTCAAGGTAAGATAATAGAAAAACTATAGGTGAATGAACATCTAATAATGAAATTCTTATAAAAATATGGCCCTTTTTATATGAAAGCTTCAACAACCAGACCCTCAGCATCTGTAAATATAAAACATAAAATGTATATAATATACCAAGCTGTCAGTTATACAATATTAAGTACTTATAATAATGAAAATAGTCAAAGAATCTAAATAACTTCCAAAAACTTAGTTCCTGACATCTTGGTAAATGACAAAATATAATTAGCAAAATCATAATTAGTTACCGTAAAAGTGTAACGTTACAACTAAATCAACTGATCCTATGTAGAATAACTGTGATGCATTTCGTAAACAAAAGCACGCTACACTAGAAATTAAATATCTACAAAACCAGCATTCAGACGACGTTTATTATTTTAATGTGTATAGTTCCATATTTATTTCCACAAAGTATAGGTGAAGATAGTTTCGTAATGTTGTCAGCAGTCGTCTTTTATTAGGCATAATGGTGACTTGACGTGACGAACTTTACTCCCGTATGAAAATAATAAAAATATCGACAAACCGCAATATGCATCCTGCTTATTAGCCAGCCCAGGCTTCCAGTGTGATATTTTATTGAACTATCTAAAAATATTGACGTGTGATTTTTTATCTCGAATCGTCCATTATAGCTCTAAAATATCAAATTCGAGTTTATGATGCATACGTCTTTCTCAGAGAAGGCCCTTCATTTGATGCTTTCATCAAAAACGAAGCTGATTGCATTGCGAAAAAAATTAAGAACTTTATATTTTTTAATTTATATTTAATATTTTTAAATTATTAACAAACTATAATGGAGTGAACAAAATGCTACAAAACGAAAAAATTCGAAATAAAAGAACTGACAAACACTTTAATGGATTGTTGGTAGACGCTTCATCTCTTGCTGAGCAGCTAGAGATGGGAGCAGATTTCATAGATGAACCTAGAAAAGGGATTAGGCTATTTGACTATGAAGAGAAAGATCAACCAATACTTGATGCAAAAGAAAAGTTACGGGTTGACATTTTTTTTGTTGTCATGCACATTCTTGATGAAGCATTGCATGAGCTATTCGAGTTATTAAAAAATCGGATTGTGTTGCCTCTTTGTATGACATTTTGTTTCTCTCTAATACTGACCATCACGCCCTTACAAAATATTGCATGGACTTACACATACTTGTCAAATGGACATAGATAACGACATTGATTGTTTACAATTAAGAGATGAAATTCTTTAATTTGTAATAATATCGTTTCTTCTAGTAAAGAACAGTTTAATTCCCCACATAGGACGATTGAACGATCAAATACTTAAAAGCAAACAGAACAAGAAACAACGTTTCCAAATATGTTTATTTCTTTCTCATTCTTTTAAGTCTTCCAGATTACTACCGGCGAACGAAGTTTTCAAAATTGGCACTAATTGAGAATTATTTGCGGCCTTCCATGTCACAAGAGATCATCTTTCGCCAAAATAAAAGCAAGATGTTTTAGTTTCTTTTTATAATTCCTTGTATTATTTGTTTAAACAACATAATTTTTATAACAATGTATTATAAAAAATTGACTTTTTTATAATATATATATATATATATATATATATATATATATATATATATATATATATATATATATATATATATATATAATCTCCATTTATAAAAAACTGGATTAAACCTTTTTCTCATTAATGGAAGTAGGCTTGGTACGAGTACCTTAGTACGTGTGAAGTGGGGGCGGAGGGGGGGTAATTAGGGAGATTGCTCGGGGCGGCCAAAAGTCTGAAGACGCCTCTGATCCACGGCGCAAAGCATGGGTATGGCAACCTAAAGGGATCTGGAAAGAAAAAGCAGATACTATAAACCTGAGGAACCACTTTTTTATTTTCCCCTCCCTTTTTCAAATCTTCAAGGCATTCAAAAAACACCATGGATCTTTGGTATTTTTTGAATGCCTTGAATAAAACGATGAAAACGAAAACATGACAAAATGTTTAAGATTGCGGATCCGATCTAAAATTCATATTTTCTTTTAGTATACCTTACCTACAAAGATCCAAATATTAGGATGATGCTCTCTGATCAAATAATTGAGCTCCTTGTGGAATCTTTCTACATGGTTGTTAGTTCGATACTGACAACCATGTACGCTCAGAACGGCAGGTCCAATCTGTCTCATCCAAAACCTGTAAATTTATTTACACATGTAAGTTAAAATTGGAGCATAATTGTGTGTTTTACATAATTAGTATTGATTGTTCTGTGTAAACTTCTCTACTAACACAAAAAAAAATTATTTAATTCGCGTTGATAGGTAGTGCCGGTTACAGGTAAAATTAATTTTGTATGTAACAATGCTGCCATTATGAGAATAATTCCACAAATAATTTTCAACATCATGTTAAAAAATGCCTAAAAAGTATTTTCTATTTATTTCCTAAATAAAGTTATCTATTTAAATATTACAAAAAGATTCTACCTCTCTACATAATTAATTAAATTTTGTAGACTCCCTTCAACATCCATAGTCTTTATCACATGTAGACCCTCTTGCATCTTGTCTTGCGGAAGCAGGGGCAATACCATCAACATTTTTAAAAGTTTTTTCAACAAATCTGACTGTTGAATGGTCCTTTCCATTTCTAGGCTTCGAGCTTTCCTTATAATTGACTGAAAATAATACTTATTGTGATATTGAAGTGATAAATAATGAACTAGCTAAAGCCTCCACTACTACTCAAGCAGTATACCTAAAAATACGCCTCACTTGTCTGAACCTCCTACGCGACAAAAATAAAGTGTGACATACAAATTATCTGGTAAGATTTTTTATATACCTAATATGAAAAAACAAAATGAGATATGAGATAATATGAAAAAACAAAATGAGATATTCAAATTTTTGATAAGAATTAAGAATGATCTAGGATCAACTGGTAAGATTTTTGTACTAATCCAGTATGGCGAATACAATGACGTAATAAAATGTTTAAAAAACTTATTTAAACGAATTACAAATTAAAAAATTGAAATTATCAAAAAATAAATAAAATATAAAAATTAGGAAACAAATTGGTTAACTGCAATTACCCGGAACATCTCATATGTACTTCTTTATCAGTAATAATGAAATATATCCCTGTTTAGATGTGCATTCATTTAGCAAGAAGAACCTAATATACAAAATGTGTTATTTTTCTCTTTTCTGGATATGAGGAAATTTTCCTTTTCATACTGCTAAAACCCAATTAGCCAGAAGTTTCCTCATAATGAGTTTTTTTTTAATTTTAAATGTCACATTAAAAAAATTGTTTATATACCTGGGTAAAATGAAACCAGCAGCCAACCATTCTTGTTACATGATATACACCCTGCAGAGGCCTCCCAAAATCGGTCATCATTTCACTAGGAAAGAATGTTGAGAGCCAAATAAATCCTAAAATAGTTAAAAATAGATTCATAAGCCATTATATATATATATATATATATATATATATATATATATATATATATATATATATAAATGGGAAATAAAAGCCATGTGGAACCTGGATAATGTCAAAATTATGCCTCTTATTATCAGCACGAATGGGCTCGTGCACGTCGACACGATCCGACACCTGAGGAAGCTGGACCTGCCCGACACAGAAATCCTAAGGATCCAAAAAGCAGCGATATTGGGCAGGGTCGGAATCATCAGACAAGTAGTGTTCCCTCATTGACAGCGGCAGGCGTTCTTGGCTAAGGCCCGGATGCTTGTTGAAACACCACTTCCAGTGTAAAAAAAAAATATATATATATATATATATATATATATATATATATATATATATATATATATATATATATATATATATATATATATATATATATATATATATATATATATATATATATATATATTATATATTATATATATATATATACACATATATATATATATATATATATATATATATATATATATATATATATATATATATATAAAAAATTAAAAAGTACCAGTTCATATTTAAAAAAATTAGACGAAAAGCATTAAATAAAGAGTAAAAAATGAAGCAAAAATTCTTTGTAGTTGTATTAATAGCCGAGATACCCGTCAACTACAATACAAATGGGACATCCTGTATATACAAAATAGGGGCACGACTAGTAAAGCTATTACCTCAAGAGTTATAACCTTCTTATGAACCATTTCCACAAAAATTAAATATTGTTCTCACAGACATACACGGTATATTAAAAAAAATTTAAATATCTCCCATAAGCATTCACATTTTGTTACCAAAATGCAGGAAATTAACAAAGTTAGGTCCTTATTTTGATTTGCTGAAGTTAAACTTTAGTTTTAATAGAGCAGCAAAGTTACTAAAAACACTTTTCACATATAAATAGAAGTCTTGGTCTATAAAGGCGCGTATTCACCAAAAAAGCGAGCAAGAGCGAGCATTTGTTCTTGTTTGCGTATGTTTGCTCGTGTTCGCTCGTTATATTGAAATCTCGACCATTTAAGAGCGAATATATTTAAGTTCTCAGTTGATACATTTATTTTCTGCGAGCATTTGAAAATGGCTGACTCTGAGAAGTTGTTGTTAGCCAGTGCCGCTTTCGTTGTACTGAGTTTATTGAAAAAGAAAAAAAAGAAGAAACGATTTTGGAAGCGACTATATTTAAAAACAGACGTATTTATTCTGGCAGTAGTCTATTACGTGATTTAAAAGTGGAACATGAGTACGGTATGTTCAAGAATTTTGCAGAATGTCTGCTAAAGATTTTGAAGCTTTACTGAAACTTGTGGAACCAAAAATAATGAAGATTGATACAAATTACAGAAGAGCTATTCCTGCAGCAGAAAGACTCGCTGTAACCCTAAGATTCCTCGCGACGGGCGACTCATATAGCTCCCTCATGTATGTTTTTAAAATATCTAAACAAGTTATATCCAAAATAATACCAGAAGTTTGTGAAGCCATCATAGAAGTTTTGCAGGAACATGTTAAGGTAAGTAGGTAAACAAAAGCACAAATAAAAAGTCTTTGCACGTCATCAATAACACCATACATTATTTTAAGGAGTTTACAGGTGGTGTCATTATTGCGTGCAAGCACTTTTGTTTGACAGTTTTCATATTATCTCACAAATTATCTTTATTGAACGCAACAAAGCTTAAAACTAATCATTACATTTTTATGAAATATTAATCTTTATAGTTAGTAAAAAATGATACAAGATTATTCTTCATAATATCTCTGTTTGAGTCAGTCAAACCAGTTTGTGGTATGTTCAGATTTTGTTCTCCAGTAGGCGAAGATGAGGCAGCGGGGGATAAGACAGGGGAGGGAGCAGCGGTGGAATAATATCCTGTGCTGTTTGTTGTTGGAATTTGATTGTTAAAAAAATTGCAACCATGAGATGAATATTGCAACCATGAGATGTTAAAATTAGAAGTATTGGAACCAGATGAATAGGGGGATAAGACAGGGAACGGAGCAGGGCTGGAATAATATCCTGTGCTGTTTGTTGTTGGAATTTGATTGTTAAAATTAGAAGTATTGGAACCATGAGATGAATATGAGGCAGCGGGGGATAAGACAGGGAACGGAGCAGGGCTGGAATAATATCCTGTGCTGTTTGTTGTCGGAAGTTGGATGTTGGAATTGTTGTTTGGTGCATAGAAACCCATGTCGGCATTGAAGATAATATTATTAATATGATGCTCGACAATACCTCGGGTGTATGAGTTGTAACTTCTTAGTTTAAAACCAATATGTTCGCCATATACCGAACAGCCGTCTTTTTTTTGGGCTGAAATATTAGATTTTAAATCAGTCATCACTGCGTAAGCGTCAGTTACTCTAGGATCTTCAATAGGTTTAAGTTTTTTTTTTGGAATTCTTTTGGGAGAAACAAATTGTTTGCGCTTGGGAATAATTTCTTCATGATCCGCATGGTTTTCATTGCTAATCGTTTCATTCAAATCTCTATCCGAGCTCTCCTCCAAATCTTCATCTTGTGTCATTTCGATGTACTCATTTTCATTCTGAAAAAGTAAAGGAAAAATAAAAATTAGTACAATAAAACAAGCTGATACCTGTTAATTTTGTTTTCTTTTGATATTTTATGACGATTAAAGATTTATTTGCTAAGATATTTGTTTTTGTAAAAAAAATGTATACAGGGTGTCCCATAACTTATCCGCCATAGATCAGCAGGTAATTTCCCAGGTGATTTTAAGAAGAAAAGTTAATAAAAACGTATGCCCTAAAATCCATACATGATAAGCTAACCTCAACTTTTCTTCTTAAAATTACCTCAGGAATTACCTGCTGCTCTATGTCGGATAAGTTATAGAACATCCTGTATAAAAAATGATTACTTTATATTATCAAAAAAACTAAAATTTTTTGCCGAAATTAAATTCACTAAATAAAATGAACTCATATTTTTTTCAGTTGCCCCAAGGAGAACAGGAGTGGTTGAACATTGCAAAACAATTTAATGATTTATGGAATTTTCCCAATTGTGTGGGAGCAATAGATGGTAAGCACGTAGTGCTTCAAGCTCCTATAAATACAGGAAGTGAATTCTTCAATTATAAGTCCACATTTAGTATTGTTCTAATGGCTGTTGTTGACGCAGACTATTGTTTCACTTTCGCTGATGTTGGATGTCAGGGGAGAATATCAGATGGTGGTGTAATCAAAAATACATCATTTTACAAGAAGCTGCAAGAGGATGAGTTGCATTTGCCTTCCGATAACGCTTTACCAAACACAAACAAAGTATTACCGTACGTTTTCGTAGCTGATGATGCGTTCCCATTGGAAAAACATATTATAAAACCTTACCCAGGTTGCGAATTTACATAGTATACCATGTAGAGAGAATCGGGTCTATAAGCCCCGCCCACAAGGCTAGTTGCACTTTGAGAGTGTTTTTAATGTGGTATAGAATGTAAACATACTGCGCGCTGGATCGGGTATAGATTGTAACCGCGTTAAATAAATCTACAATAGGGCGAAACTAGGTTTTTTTTATATTTAATATTATCAAAGTTAAAAACATACTTTTAAATCATAAAAAAAACATTTTTTCTATTAGATATGAAGTACCTACATATAGGTATTATTACTAAAACTAATGTTAATTAAGCCTGGCTTTTTAAGAACATTTCGTCGCGCAATCCGACGACAAAATGCGTTGTTGGAATGTTTTTATTCAGTTTTGTGTTGTGTTTTTAAAATTATTTCAAATACACACATCAATGAGATTAAAAAAAACGTCGTCAAATAGCGCGACAGAATCTCCTTAAAAACCCTGGCTTTATATGCTCGTATGCTAGCATCTTAATTTAATGTCCTTTGGCATTTGGGGTATTCTCGGCAATATTTTTGCTCAAGCACCTTTTCTTCTTTTTGGGTCTGCTCTGCCCTGATGGTCTTCCTGATTGCCGCCTTTTTTGGGAGCGCGAACCATGAACCCTTCTTGATAAGGCTGTTGGTTGCACTTTAATATATTTGCCTTTTTTGCAGTTGATTGTAGTACTTGCAAGAAATGTTTTTAACTGCTGTTCTGTGTCAATATTATCTATTTTTTTATTAAAGCCAGTTAATAATTCTAGCATCTGATTGCTCTTATACTTTTCTGTGAAAAGCAATAATTTTTCCATATTTCTTCTCAATAAACCATGTTGAGCTTGAAAACTGTCTTCGCTGAACTCTTGAGGCTCGACACATAAAGGTGTGACGTTATTTGTAGCACTGTTTGTTGATGTATGACTAGTTATATTGGGTCCTTCTGAAGTTGGGTCGCTATCTCGGTAATGATCCATATCCAGAAAAAAATTTTCGGGAATTTTGTCTCCAAGGGCCAATTTTGCCAGGTCGGCTTTATCACTTGCAGCTAATATAGGTAGGTACATAAATTTTAAATTTGTTTTTAAATGGACAGCAAATATGTGCTTGCAAAATTTACCGCTAAAACCTTCAGGACAGTCACATGACTCACTTTCTATATCAACCGAATAGAGAAGTTGCTCATCTGATGCAGAAGTTACATGATAAATATTCTGGGACACATCAATGACAGTCAAATACTTTGATTTTTTCATGAAGTGCATGTAGCTGATACTAGGTTTAGTCACTCGGCCGTTAGCAAATTTTAGAAGTCTTTTTATGTGATAATCTTCTAAAACAGTTGTAACAAATGTTATAAGAGCCATGCCGTTATAAACTTTACATCTCTCTAGAATGACGTCTTTGAATATTCTTATGGAGCTCTCTGCATAATTATTTGTGTTGTTTCCTCTAGTAAAAAAAGCTGCCCTGAAAGATAGACACCATTCTTGTTTTCTTTTCCAGTACTCCTCCATATATTTTATGAAATTTGGGTATATTCTTGCTATTTGATCATGTTTTAGATTGTCGTAATACTCATCACATTCTTGTATTGTATTCGCAAATAGGACATTTCTAACCAAGTTCATTAAAAGTGGTCTGTGATCTTTATGAATACTCTGTTTAAGGTTCCAAAGCCATCTCCAAAGGGATTGGCAAAAATGGAAAATACATAAGAACATGCTAGATTTTGGAAATACAATTCTTAAAGCATTTCGCTCAGCTGAACTATCATCTGTTAGAATAACTTTCGGGAATCCATTACCAAAGAATGCATCGCTTCCAACCGTATTCAAAACTAAATTGAATACTTTGACATACTCTTCTTCGGTTTGTGAAGTGTGTATTACACATGCCAAAGGTAAGGCACCGACTTTAGTGGCAGTAAACACAAATGTAACAGATGAATTACCTTGGTCACAAGAACCTGTCGAATCTATAAAACAAATTTCTTGGGAAACCTTCAAACTGTGGGCTCGTCTCATCAGGGGAGTAATGATACATATGATCATAGGATCTTCTATGACATTAACAGCAATTCCTTTTGATTTGTATAGTTCTTCGTTATTTCTTATGATTGCGAAAATACTCTCATTTGTTCGATCACCATATCTTGTTAATCTGAAAATAGGTACACGGTGATCAATTATAATGCCCCTCTCCCTTAACTTTTTTATTTGACGTTTGAGAAATAAACGTCTAATAAAAAAGTTTCATAAAAAATAGTAAGCTGTTTGCAAGATATATTTTTAAATATACATGGTGTTGCAGAAATCACCCACAGATATAAGTTATATTTTTTTAAATGGAATTATATCATTTTTAAATTCTCCACAAAATTCTAGACACATTTCATGTATAATGTTCTATACCTAAATTCAAGTAACATTTGGCTTATTCGGTAATTAGCAACTTGATTACAATAATTTTACATTGTTGATGTCATTTAAAAAAAATAAAAATACCTAAATAATGTAAAAATAATTTTAAAAAGTTATTTTTTGTTGACACCCTGTATCCATTTTCCATAAAAATTGGACTTTAAAATTTGCAAATAATGCCTATTCGATACCATCTAAAAATTTTAATGAAAATTGGATCCTAAAGGTAGTTTAATACTCTTGAAAAAAATTTTTCTAAACTCTCCTAAAACGTACGCCTATGACGTTTTGTAATTTTTAGCTTTACCAAAACCCTTATTTTCATACCAAGAATTAAAAAAAAATGATAAACGATATATTACTTTGTATCCATCTTAAGTGGGACACCCTGTATTGTATAATTTTAATAATCTTACCTCCACTTGTCATAAAGATTATAAATTTGACGATCTGTTGGATTAAGGCTTCCGTTAGCTAAAGTGGAGACCATCTCTGTTTCATCATTAGAATTCGCTATAATGTTGGATTCATGAAAATTTTTTGCAGCAGCAGGTGAAAGGCCGTCTGTGAAGTATTTAATAAAAGTTTCCCTCGTGGCGTTAGACATGCGTAGATATGAGAGCGCTTCCGCTACCTCAATTCGATGAGTATGGTGGAAAGAAATCTAAAAATGTTGGTATAAATATTGGTCACTTTACAACACTATTATAAATCAGGGCTGGATGTTCCGAAAAAATTACGTCACTCAAAGCGTAAAATTTTGACTGGTAACAATGTTCTTAACAAATAAATGACAAGTCGTTGCTTAGGAAATCACGCTTTATCTGACGTCAGAGATTCGGGAACATCCTATCTTAGTAATTATTGTATCGTGATTATAAATAAAGCCATTCACGACCTTTTTTTGAATAGAGTGCCATGATAAAAAAAATAGGTTGGCAACAATGCATAGGTAATGATTTTTCAGGTTAGCCATATTTTATAATGGCCCTAGATTTCCATGGCACACTAAGTGAAAAAAAAAGTGAATGGGGTTTATATTAACTTACCGCTATTTGAGCATTAAGACCATCTTTCAAATAACTGTCACGTCGAATAGTAGCTTTAGTGATTTTTTTAATTTTTATGTCAATTTCTGCATTGCATCCTTTCATTCTGTTCCGCAAGGAAGAACTGGCTCGTTTCTGTGCATTCTTATTAAAGTTATTATGCTGACAGACGAAAATTTTGCGAAAGGCTAATTTTTGTACATTTGGAAACGTTCTTCTAACTATCCAATTAGTACATGTTTCCGCACTAAACTTCTCAATAAAACGTTTAACTTCGCCTGCAAAATCACTTCCTATCATATTGCATCTTATTACAGCTTTATATTCAGAATTACTTTTAAATTCCAAACTCTGTATTTCAACCTTAGGAAGCAGATTTTTTAATACAATTTCCAAAGAATTTAGCTCACTCATCGTGATTTGTTTTTAAACTGCACTGCAACAGTCGCAATGTAAATAAAGGCGAACACTATTTCGCACTTCTAAGAATATTTATAACGCGACGTTGTCATCTCATTCGCCTTTTTTAAGAAACGCACTACAAACTATACCGCATTTCGCGCCTGTCCTAATTACATTCTATAACGCGTTAGGAACAAGAAATTTTATTATTGCGAATTGAGGCGGGGCTTATAGACTCGATGCTCTCTACATGGTATACTATGTAAATTCGCACCCAGGTTCACACGAGAAAGATTCTATTGAACGCATTTTTAATTATAGATTGTCGAGAGCTAGAAGAATAGTGGAAAATGCGTTCGGTATTCTTTCTGTTGTCTTTAGGGTATTGAGAAAACCTATCCTACTGGAGCCACTTAAATCAGCAAAAGTTGTTTTGGCATGCATTTATTTGCATAATTATCTACGAAGGAATACATCATCTCAAAACATATATACAAGACAGGGTACCTTTGATCAAGAGATTGATGGAGAAATTGTAGAAGGCAGTTGGAGGCAAGAAAGAGAAGATAACACTTCATCACTTCTTCCTATTAAAAAATTCCACGTAAATCTGCAAGTGTTTTTAAAGATGCAACAGAAAACAATTTGCAGAATATTTTAAAACTGTTTGAAATGTGCCATGGCAAGAATTATATTTGTAGATAAGATAAAACTTTATATAAAGCGTGAATATTGTAAAATCTTAAAATAAAATAACTTGTTTAAGCGTTTTTCGAAAATCCTACCGTTTTTTAAATAAAAAGTATTGCAACATTTAAGGGTCGGTTATTTCACCCCCCCTTGAAATTTGAGCTTTGAAAACATCTCTTCTTGTCGAACCTCTACAATCTAAAATCAACTGGTATGCCAAAATTCAGCTTTTACGTCAAGTGGTTTGAGCAAATCATGTAATGAATAATCTGATTTTGTCCTGTATAAATGTTAAAATTATCTTAAAATACGAAAAAAAAGAATAAAATGAAATACACGTGTTCAAGCGTTTTTTTTTCAAAAATAACTGTTTTCTAAATAAAAAATATTCTAATATTTATTATTTTACTTACGTTTCCTTCTGTATCCTGTGTTTCTATTGGTTGATTCTTGTCTTTCAAAAATAATAGACTTTTGAAAGCAAACCATTTGGTATCATAAACCTCTTCGGCACCCATCCTTGAAGTGGTTTTTTAGTTTCTGCCTCTCCCTTCTAAAGGACGCAAATAGGGACTGCATGTTCTTCTTAATTTCTGCACTACCAGTATTCAACATATCGGCTAATTCTCTCCAAGCATCTTCTTTTTTATTTTTATTTCTTGTAATAGGGGTCCAAAAAGAATTCCACAAAACCGGCCGAATTCGATAGGCGTTTATTAGTTGCAATACACTATCATTAGACCATTCCATTTTGAATACCAGCTATAATAATTATTGTTGAAAAGATAAATAGGTCTACACGGTCGGCAACGTATGCATGCAACACAAGCGATCGAAGTACGAGCACTTAAAAATCTCGTCCACACCGAACAAGCATGAAAAAGTATTTTCTTTGATGTATCGACTTCCTCCCGATCTTTTTTGAGCGCGAACAAGCAAACGTTTGTTCTCTCGCTATCCGGTACACACTAGGTGATTATTGATGCAGAATGTTCGCTCGCTCTTGTTCGCTCTTGCTCGCTTTTTTGGTGAATACGCGCCTTAATACGAAAAAAACAACAAGCGATACGCGTTATGGTACAGTCTTATACTAAACATAAACAGATCACATTTCGGATAAACACATATATATGACGTCTTTTTACGTGTATTAATTTTGCTGTTTTATTTATGACTGAATTTATATATTGGAATCTGTCTAACAATCGAATAGTAAATGTAAAAATGTACTTAAATAAGTCTGAGAGAGAATATGGATATGAGCAGTTGGTAGCCGTATGGAGTTGTGGGAACCACTTTAAATGTGGCATCGACGGCCATCTTACTTCCCAAGTAACAATGCTTCCAATAAAAATTTGTCACAAAACAAAATTGATTGTGTACCTTCTTCATCACGAAGAAGTTGTTTAAAAAAATTTTTACCATTGATGTAACAGCGATGTTCGCGTATCTTAAGTCCTTGCAGAGTGTCCGCCAACTCGGCAAAGGTATGCGGAATTGCCGGTTGGAAGTTCTTCCTAGTTGGTCTCATTAGAGTCTCTGCAGTTGGCCATGAATATACAGAGAGCGGCGTTTGATGTCAATTCCGGTAAAGACTGACACAAAGAACATAAACTTTTTAAAGGCTTTAATCAGTTGAAAGATAGTTAATAACATAGCTTGCCCAATATGTATATTTGGGACTTTGTTGATAAATCACCAAACGATAGCATCAATAAGTATTAAATAGAAGTATTTTATCAGTTTGTTTTTAAACTGTGAAATATTTTTAGAAATATTAAATCAACGGCAGGATCAACAATGGTTGATACTGGTTAGTTTCAATATGTACAAGTTCTAACAAATTGTTTATCAGTGGTACGATAGCGCAAATGGTTAGAGCAGTGGGCTAGAGATGCAGACGTGCGGATTCGATCCCTGCTCATACCATAACTTTTGCTGTTAGTTAAATATTGCTAATAAATAAGTATTGTTTTAATCTTTATTTTTTTATGATACCCGCATTTTCTTCTCATTTCCCTACCCCGCTCTACACCACTACACTAGAATTATCAAAAGTCATGGCCTGTACCAATTGTCAACACAAACACTCGCATTACAAATAATGCTCTCCCGTTCTACAATTGACCTGATAGCATGGCTGCTGGGGAAGGAGGCAAAAAGCGGCGCTTGCTCCCCCCCCTGGAAAATGCAAATATTGTATATAACATATATATTAAGGTGAAAAAATTGGTTTTACCCCCCGTTTCAAAACTGAATTTTCTTCCGGCCGCTTTGGGTTTATATTTATATACCAAATGGATTACGTATGACTTTTTTTTAGTCATCAGTTATTTTTGAACATTGTAGCCCCCCTTGAAAATAGTTCTGTGGGCGCCCATGCCTGATAGTAACTAATCACTAACCAATATAACAATTTTAAGGTAAATTTGTCGTCCAAAATTTATAATAAAACACGTTACTAGCAAAATTCAAGAACAAACAGAAAAGAAATATATTAGAAATTATAAAAACATCAATTATTGTCCAATCCTACAAATGTTGACATCCCAGCTAATAGACTTGTATTTACTCAACGCTTTAAATAAACATGCACCACTTGAAGAGAAGTACAGAAATACACAAAGAATGGTCAAAAAATGGTAAACATCAGAATTTGAACAAGAAATTAAAGAAATTACAGAAACAGCCAACAATACCAAGGATAGAAAATGGCTGGAACCAATATAAACTTCAAAGAAATAGAATTGTATCTTTAATTAGAAGTCAAAGACAAAAAGAACACTAAAAAGACTAATTAACAGAGACAAAAAAAGTTGTACTGATAAAAAGTTGATATTTCGTACAAAAATTGTAATAGGATATGAGAAAACACATTTGTATTGTCAAGTCCATGTTCTAGTATATGTATAGTATACAATTTTAAGCATATTATGCTCTTTTAGTAACATTGAAATTATATATAATTATTATATAATAGTAAGGTGACATATGGTATAGATATGTTATTTGGAATATACAATACTGACATTTGAGTATTAAGAAAAACCAAATAGCGAGACAGTTTAATGCACAAAAAGGGGCAAATGAAAACTTTCCTCGTTATGATTTTCTTTCCATTTGTTCAGATAGTGAATGTGACCCAATTTAGTTTAGTACATAGTCACAATAAATATGTGTTATGTGGGCGCCATTTTGTTGCCCTAGTATTGGACTCCTACCAATATTTTACCAGTTTGTTTCTACCTATGACACACTTGACTTTTGGACATAATTTAAAATAACTTCAATAAGTAGTTTTTAAATTGATACATACCGCCATTTTATTACGTCATGCTGAAAAAACTGGATAATTAGCTTTTTCTTCAGTAATCATTTTTTTAACGTTCTACTAGACCGCCATATTGTTCCTCCATAATGGATTTCATCCAAATATTACCAGGTGACGTACCATATGACCCTTGATTTTTGACTAAAATTTGAAGTCAATCTAGCAAGTAGTTTTCAAGCTATGCCGCGAACTTACAGACCGACGGAATTGATAAAACATACTTTTGGCATCAAGGGACGGACGCTAAAACGTGAAGATATGCAGCATAAAGGTAATCTGTTTAGGATTACAAACATTTTATTTGGCTGCCGTCTTGAATTAGTAACCCAGTTTTATTCGTGATTCCTATAACACAATTATGGCATCAATCCATTAAGTAGTTTTTTAAGCTGAATTTTTAAATATTTTATTAAGGCGCCATTTTGTTCCGCCATCTAAGAGAGAGAG